>JAQMYF010000016.1:6233470-6247196 GCA_030014195.1 Neosilurus mollespiculum
TGTATATGTATATGTATGTATATATATATATATATATATATATATATATATATATGTATATATATGTATCTGTGTGTGTGTATGTATGTATGTATGTATGTATATGTGTGTGTTTACAATTAGATATACACACACATATATATATATATATATTGTGTGTGTGTTCGATTCCCAGGCTCGGACGCGTCTGTGTGAAATTTGCATGTTCTCCCTGTGCTTGCGTGGGTTTCTTCCGCGTACTTCAAATTCCTTCCACAGTCCAAACACATGCACATTAGGCTAACTGTGAATGGTCGTGTGTATGATCCTGCGATGGCTTGGCGAGTTGTTCAGGGTGTACCCCGCACTCGCCCAGAGTTGGCTGAGATGGACGCCAGCCTCCCGGCAACCCTAATTAGTAGTATAATTAGTATAGGCTTAGAAAATGAATGAATGAGTATTCAAAATTCTACTCTATATTCAATAAATTCAACTTGCCATTTAAAAAGAGTTTAAAGTTTTTGAACTTGACGACTATGTAGTGGATGGGAATGGATTACAACATGAACTTTTTGAAGTCTTGTTGGGCTGAACAATTCTCAAAGATTGAAATGCAGCTGCAGAGGCCTAATAAATCAGTTACATGAACCAAATTCGTTTCTGTTAGTCTTCATAAACAATATTTCCGTTTATGTAAATGGCTGTTTTGTTTGATTATACTGTGAATGTTATTTAGGCTATTTTCTTTAAACGACCATGACACCGCCCCTTTAACAGACGCTGCATAAGAATGTATCGCTTTCTCTCACTCTCTCTGCAGGACGATAAAGGTGTTATGAAGGCAGTCAGCTGGTTAAACGAATGTGGTCCTCCAGGTCTAATCAGGAGGATCTATGAACTTGGATCAGAGGAAATACGCTACCAAGTTCTAGAGTTTGTATTTTCAGAGTGTAAGTCGGTGCACTGTATATGCTGTAAAGAAACTCTAATCAGGTTAAGGTTGTTCATCAGGGGGTGGTGCGTGACTATCAACCTGGAGATCGCAGGTTCGAATCCAAGTTGATACCGCAGCCATCCGTGCCCGGAAGTGGACCAGGAAGGATTGTGTACGCGCAGCTCCCTGTCAATCACTGCGATCACCAACCAATCGTGAGCTCATTCGCGTAAAGGGCCGGATAGCACTTATCCTCTGAGTGTGTTATGCCGCCCCCGTGTCATGGTGGGGATGTGCATGTGTATGCCCCTCCCTAAATGTTTTTTATAGGTATACAGATAATTAAAATGGTCTGCGTATACAATACACGTAATATTTCGTGTGAGAGCGTAAACATTTTCACTTCATCCTGGTGTTCCTGGTTTAAATTTAGTCATGACCACCACTCAGGTAGCAGCTCCTCTCCTTTACGCAACAGTCACCAATCAGGGATCCAACTAATCACGTGCTCAGTCTGAGGCACATGAAGCCAGCAGTATCTTTTATAAATGCTGCGTCTGTAATTTGAGGGGTAACACACTCTGGGGAAAGGGTAGCACCCCTCAACTCGAGCCAAAATCTGATCAGTATTCTACTGCTTTAATCATTAGCTGAACCTGATTTTTGAACTTTTTTAATAATTCAAAAAAAAAGTTAATGAATTTTTGTTTTGTTTTTTTCTTCTCAGATTCTCGTTACATCCAGGTGATGTCATGTAGCAAAAAGAAAATGTTTAGGGAGCTTGGATTAATCAATCCGGATGAACGGTGTTTAAAGGTAAGATTTCAGCAGGGTGAGACCGTGTTTGATTGGCAGATCAGATTCATGTCCAACGTAAACACCCAGTTTCTGTTCACAGCTGAGTCTACAGCTGGATTCAAACGGTTTTGAGTTGGTCATTTTATATCTTCTTAGCCTTCCACCTGATTCAGCTTCGTTCATTTTGTTTTTGTTTTCACAGAAAAGTGAAGAAATGAAGAACAAAGGAAACGAACAGTTTCAGAAGAAAAAGTATGAGCTTGCAGTGAAATGGTACACAAAGGCCATTAAATACCAGTAAGTTCCCAGTAAGTCTCTGACTAATACAAAAGAGCAGTGTTACAGACTTGGAGACTTTGCTTCTAGACTTGTTGACTTTTTTTAATTTTTTTTTTTATTTTAGAACTCAACGAACTTTTAGAATAAAAAACAAAAAAAAAAAACAAAGCAGTAATATCAAATCTAGAGATGTTAGCAAGTGTCTTGAATGCTCGATGGCCCTCCAACTGTTATATGAATTCAAAAGTAGGTTCACTTGACTCCCATCACTGTGTAACACCCGCCTGTTAGGCTTTTTTTCTTTTTTTTTTTTTTTTTTTTTTTTTTTTTTTTTACTGCCGTTCAAATCATTACTCATTTGAATAGAGAGGGTTTTAACCCAATCACATTGAGGAAGTGCATGATGTTTCTGACATCTCGGTACCCTGTGGTGATATTGGGTTTCAGGCAATATCGAAACTTTGGGGAGGGGGCGGTCATAATGTGACGGCTACATGCCCTTACATCATCAGTGCCGTCATCAAAACGAATTCACATTGAAACGTTTATCAGGAGAACTTTTCTCTTAAATCATGGATGTTGTGCCCCAGTGCAAACCCAGGGTAAAGCTTTCCTCTTCCGAGTCTTCGGACACACACATGTTCTGTCTTGAAGTTGATGTTGAACTTTTCATTTTCCAAACATATGATTCAGCTAATCAGTGTCTTGTTAAGTGGAATAACTTACTAGAACCAAGCGCGCACTCGTGGACTGCAGACAGACACGCGCGCGCACGCACACAATTTCCTGCCTAACAAAAATCGGTGCGTTTCGAGAATTAATAAAAAAAAAAAAAAAAAGGCGGAAGTTAAGTGGAATCACTGTGAAAATGAAACATCCAATCAAAGGAGCAGTGACATCAGGTCCTCCGCTTCCTAAGTCCCAAAAGTAAACATGTCCAGTGAGCGTGAAAAATTACTCACTCGGCTCCCAGCAAGGTGCACGACTATCAACCTGGGGATTGTAGGTTCAAATCCAAGTTGATGTTGCAGTCATCCATGTTCGGGAGCTCATGGAAGCGGATTGGCCGAGCTCTCACGGAAGGAAGGAAGGGATGGTGTGCACGCACCTCCCTGTCACTGCGATCACAAGCCATTCATGGGCGTCAGTGAGCTCATTCGTACAAGCGGGCAGATCGCGCTTTCCGACCGAGTGTGGTAGACCACCCCTGAATGCACATGCGCAGCAGTTTCTAAAGATGTGGGTGGCAACGTAATGGGTCAGGTACGGGACACATGCTTGCTTAAGTGTCTCCCTGTTTGGTGGTGGTCAGGTGATCGGAACGCAATCGTTGACAGGTGGGAATTGGTAATGACTTAATTAGGGAAGGAAAGGAAAGAATCTGAATAAGGATTTGTGCTGGATTTATTTCATTAAACACCACAGAAAGACACTGTAAAAGCATTCATTGTGCTTTAACCAAAGATAAAGACCTTTCTGGAAGAAATAAGTAATATTCACTCGCTCATTTGCCAAACCGCTTAATCTTACTAGGGTCGTGTGGAGGCTGGGGCCTATCTCAGCCAACACTGGGCGAAAGAGTGGTGCAACTTGAACAGCTCAGCCAGTTAGCCTAATGTGCATGTCTTTGGACTGTGGCAGGAAACCAGGGTACCCGGAGGAAACCCACGCAAGCACGGGGAGAAGATACAAACGCCCGATTTCGGGAATCGAACCCAGGACCTTCTTGCTGTGAGGCGGACGTGTGTGCCGCCCACAATAATTATTAAAAAGTCCCCAAAACAGTAAATTTATAATTTTCTATTCTGCTAAAAGTGTAAAATATTCCAGCTAACCATCTTCCTTCATGTACCACCACTGATTGTGATGAATAACTAGTATGCAGTTTAATCAGTGACGTTGCCTAGCAACTTCTAGTGGCTCTTTTGAGCCTTTTTTGTTGAGTTATGGGTCCTTTGAGCTGATGCCGTGGCGATGCGACTTCTGTCCATGATTTCCAGAATGCTGCTCCTTTATTTCTCGACTGACTTCGATTTTGTTTCTTTTACCAAATATGGAAATTCAATAATTATGCAAATTTATGCAAACGTTTTCGAAATCACAAAAAGCGCTTCTTCTAATCTTGGCATGCTTGCTCTCAGGGCAGCACGGCGGTGTAGTGGTTAGTATGTTCGCCTCGCAGCAGGAAGGTCCTGGGTACGAGTCCCGGGCTCAGGCGTTTCTGTGTGGAGTTTGCATGTTCTCCCTGTGCCTGCGTTTCCCTGGGTACTCCGGTTTCCTCCTACAGCCCAAATACATGCACGTTAGGCTAAGTGGCTGTTCCAGATTTCTCCTAGGTGTGAATGTGAGTGTGAATGGTTGTGTTCATTGCCCTGCGATGGTCTGGCGAGCTGTCCAGGGTGTATCCTACCTTCGCCTGGTTTCGGCTCAGATTCACGACTATAATAGGATTAAGCGGTTTGGAAAATGAATGAATGGCACGGATAAGTAAAATTCTGTGATGCTTGTTTATAAATATTTAGTCAAACACCTGCACTTGCTGAAATTGACATACTTTTATCTTGTACGGGCGCCGAATTACCACGACTTCATTAACGTTCTGGTTTAGCTACTTTCTCCAAGAGAAGATTCGGCAACACTGCATTAGAGTCCATACAGCAGTTATTATGAACCGTATTTCACTCTCGCATATTGTTTTTCAGTGCCAACAACCACATATTGTACGGGAACAGAGCGCTTTGTTATATCCGTTGTGAAAAATACCTGTAAGTTTTAAACAATAATTTTCAAGAAATATTCTACAAATTGTTTTAAAGGATCTTCCAGCATGAGGAAATAATGTTTATTGTAAATTAATTTCAGGAAAGCAGTGGGTGATGGCAAGCGGGCTATTGTACTGCAGCGAGACTGGGCAAAGGTAAAGTACTTCCGCTGTTTCAGCCTGACCGTAGAGCCCTTCACACTCCACATGCTCGTCAATTTTGAATTCCCTGGTAATGGTGCTCCTTTGTTTCAGGGTCACTATCGTTTCTGTGATGCCTTGTTCTTTTACGGAGCTAGAGACAAAGCAATAGAAGCCAACGTTACTGCTCAGAGCTACTGCATCGCTGATCCGGAGGGAATGCGAGACCTCCAGCAGCAGTACAGTCGCTTCATGACTGAGATTTCGGAGGGCAGAAGTAAGGGCAGAGCCGCGGCTTGTTCAGAAGGTAATTGATTTAAAGATCACGTATGGATTCACTGACGTCTTGCAGCAATGAAAATAATAAATAGTAGAACTGGATACCTCTGCAGACACGTTGTTCTCGTCAGCTTACCTGTTGAATTTTTTTCAAGCTGAAGAGAAACCGAAGAAAACAGAGTTGAAGAAAGGATCCAGTAAACGGTATTCTGTCTTTCATTTTTGATTTCACTATACACTAGTAAGAGCACTCTCTGTTTAACTCATCTGATTTCTGATAGAACTGATGGAGCATGTGGAGTAGATCCCGTGGCTGAACATGGCTATCATCCAGACAAAACTCCAGAGGCAGCTCATAGCTCTGATACGGCAAAGGATTCTGCACACAACAAGGTGAGAGGACAAAATGAACAATAGGGTCATTCCATGTCAAATCACCGAGCTTTCAGAAAACTTCCCAGGTGACCATCTCAGAATTCAACGAAACTTTAACGTGACATAGAACATGTTTCAACATCAACACAGGCACAAATATTCAAGGTTGTAGTTCAGAAACCTTCCGAGATATGTTCATTTAAAGATCGCAGGCTAGTGCCGATTTGTCGGCCCGTGACTTGCACTTTACCATTTTGGCCTTTTTTTTTTTTTTTTTTTTTTTTTTTTTTTTTTTTTTTGAAGGTTTGTAACTCCCTAATAATTTCTGTATAGGGCTGAAACGTTGCATACCAACAGAACAGGAGCCGCTCTGTCAGAATTTGCAAAATTACTCTAGTTGTCAGGGTTAGGTTGATATTGATGCTGCAATTAAAAAAAAAAAAGTCCAATTTTGAACAAAGTATTTTTGCATTTTTGACACAGAAAATCTATTCACCACCCCCAAAATGATTTTCAGAGTAAATTTAACCATATTTCCATGTAAAATAAACAGTTTTTAAGATGAATAAATGTGAAATGTTGTTTTGGTGAGTGTCCAAAAACGGAACGGTAGGTGAAAATTTGCTCATCTTGTGAGCCCCTGAAGAAGCAGTGGACAGTTTACCAAGGTTCTGAAACTCTACTACATGCAACATGTATATCAGATCTAGCAACACACACAATTTCAGCCTTGTTGCTCATTTCCTTCATATGTATCCATCATCTTGAAATTTTCAGAAATTTCGCTTGTGAAATTTTTTACCTTTTTTTGTTTTTGCACTTTCCTTATGAAGAGGAATAAAATATGCAAGAATGTTTTGTATGAGATCAGGGTAATAATAAACAAAAACAAATGTTTTAAATTTGCTTTTATAACAATTAGAAAAGTGACATTTGTTGCGCATAATTATCTGTGATTAGGTTCTATTATCAAATAGAACATGTACAGTATAAGTTATATAACTGGTATTAATCATATCAAATGAATAATTAATATAAGGATATATTATGATAGAGATTATATACATCTTCTTTTCATAAGCTTAAGTGCACTTAACTACACTCTCTCCCAAAAAGTCTTCCGACAAATAATGGCACTATTGCCAAATTTTCAGTAAAACTGAAACATATATACATGTACTGAACTCTCTTTACTGGTAGATTGTTGCAAATATTATAATGAAGTTCCATAATATTTGATCAACGCTTATGAAAAGATGTATTTAGTCTCTATTATAATATATCCAGTATCTCTTAATTTACCAGTCAATTTACGTTCCTACCCTCACCTATGGTCACGAGCTCGGGGTAGTGACCGAAAGAACGAGATCACGAATACAAGCGGCTGAAATGAGCTTCCTTCACAGTGTGGCAGGTCTCTCCCTTAGAGATGAATAGAGGGTGAGAAGTTCTGTCATTCGGGAGGGGCTCGGAGTAGAACCGCTGCTCCTTCGCGTTGAGGTGGATCGGGCATCTGATTAGAATGCCTCCCAAACGCCTCCCTGGTGTGGTGTTTTGGGCATGTCCGACCGGGAAGAGGCCCCAGGGCCGACCCAGAACACGCTGGAGGGACTACGTCTCTCAGCTGGTCTGGGAATGCCTTGGCGTCCCCCCGAAAGAGCTGGAGGAAGTGGCTGGGGAGAAGGACGTCTGGACCTCACTGCTTGGGCTGCTGTCCCCGCGACCCGACCCCGGAACAAGCGGAAGAAGATGAATGAATAAATAATATATCCTTATATTAATTATTCAGTGGGGATATAAATACATCATTTGAAATGATAAATATAAGTTATATAGCATGTATTGTAAGCCCTATACCGTAATTATTAGGGAGTTACAAGCTTTCAAAAATGCCCAAAATGGTAAAGTGCAAGTCACGGGCCGACAAATGGGTACTAGCCTGCGATCTTTAAATGAACATATCTCAAAGTTTTTGAACTAGGACTCTGAAATTTTGTATGTTTTGATGTTGAAACATGTTCTATAATCTAAGTTTTCATTGAATTCTGAGATGGTCACCTGGCAAGCTCTAAATGAACTCACATGGAATGACCCAATAATGCTAATAAAAGTGGCACCAGTACAAGTACACACCTGTATATAGACCTGGACCCCTACTCATACTTGAAATGATTCTTCATATCTTAAGTGATGCACCACTACAGGCTCTTAAAGCGCTTTCAAATTGTTTTTGAGTAGCAGGAGAACCACTAAAAGTAGCAGGGACCTCAGTCCTCATGATGTCCTCATTACTGTTGACCAACTTAAAAATGACACAGAAGAAGACGCTAAATTGAGGATCCAGCATGAGAAATTAACCAACACATTTGACACTCCACTGGCTGTGTATGGATTATGCTTATTCAGCTCATGTATTGTATTGAATCTGCCCTTAAAATGTAAATAAAGCAAATCCAAGTGCTTTCTTTCTTTTCTTTTTCTATCCCCCCCACTTATTTAAGTCATATCCAATTCCCACCCATCAAGTATTGTCTCCTCTATCACAGGGAGGGGCGTAAGCATGCACATGCCGTCTCTGTGACATGCAGTGCTGCCAGCCGCCACTTTTCGAACTGCAGCACATGAGGGAAAGCGCTGTTTGCCCCCTCGTACGAATGAGCTCACAGACGCCCATGATTGGCTGGTGATCGCTGTGAGTGACAGGGAAGTGAGCGAATGCCGTCCCTCCCTCCCATGAGAGCTCGGCCAGTTAGCTCCCATAGACTCCTGGTCGTGGATGGCTGCGTCATCGACCCGGATTTGATTTGGCGGTCCCCAGGTTGATAGTTTGTGTGGCAGCAGTGAGTCAACACATTACCATGGGAGGCACATGGGCGTGTAGGAAATATGCAGATACTCCTTAAAATTTATATTTTTGCGTAAGTATGGGAATCTTTTGCTTTCAGTATCTGGTGTGGACCAGCATGCCCCCCACCACCCATTCCATAACATAGTTTGGCCTTTCCATAGCACTGCATTGTTTCTTCTTTCACCATCCTTTGGGAAAATGTCTTATTTTGTCTTTAAGGTTATTGTGGCATGACTCACTTTCTCTTGACATTGAGAAACATGAATTAAAGTCATATTTATAGAAAAATATAGAAAGTTCTACGGGGTTGACAAACTTTCAAGCACTACTGTATGCACAATGTATAAACTTTTAATTAAAAACAAATCCCTCATCAAGAAATAATTATATTCAACAAAACAAATGTACCAGGATTATGTTTCCCATTTAAAGTTTTAGTTGATTGGAGTGTACAGGAACACTGATGCTGTAATCCAAGACTTCCTGATTAACAGGGGTACAAATGAGGTGACACAGAGGCCCTTACTCATCCATCAACATGGGAAAGATAACACAACACAAACCAAATAAGGGAGAATTGTACTGACCCTTATAGCAGAGCTCTTGAGCGGAGCCCCATGGGCATGGAATATGACATGGATGGCTGTCCTGTCTCTGTACCCCGTTGCTGACTTGATAATGATTGGCTGTCATAAATAGCTTGTGCATGATTGGCTGTTTTGTACAGCTTGCACAATAATGAAACTAAAAGCCAAAAAGTACAGGCTCCTTTACAACTGCACAGATGCAGGCAATCACAAAACTGAAACCCAAAACATCCAGGATTTTTCACCACGGCTCAGACTCTCACCGAATAACAAACACGCGATCTAACTTAGGGAGGGGGACAAACTTTTGTTGAGCAAAACAACATGGAACATTAATGGCAACACGGAAAATGAATTAGTTAAACGGATAATTAAACTAACAAGACACTTGATACAGATGAAGGCAGAAAATCAGTGAGTGAAAGGCGGTGAAGAGAAAGTTGATTGTATTTTAATTTTCTTTGCAAAATCCTGGGACCAGAATATAGAAGGACTTGTAACGGCATTGTTTCTAGGTGTCAGTGTTTTGTTTTGCTCTCAGTTTAGCTCACATGAAACTCTGAGTCATGCTTATTGGACGCTCAGATGAAGACGTGATGCCGGAAATGGCCGGGGAGCATTTGCATTTATTTTTATTTTTAGTCACCTGCTTGCTCAGCTAAACTTAAGCCTAACTTTCCTATCCACAAAGCACTGTAACTTTCCATTACTACAAACTACACCGGGAATCATCACCCCCTTCTTGCACAAGTTTTACAGACATTAACATCATGTACAGAAATAAAAGAAAGGGATCACAGAGTTGGTTCTCTCTTTGTCTCTGCTCAAAATAGCCACTTTTCGAGGCTTGGTTTTTTAAAATACTGTTTTGGGTGAGATTATGAAGAAAGTTAGACAGTGGACTGGACAATGGCAGGGGTGGAATTTAGCAAAACTAAGCTACTGGCCAACAGGACTAGTGAAATTATGAAACTAGTCTTCCTTCATATTTACTGGTCAGGAACACTATATCTTTGCCTGTTGGATTTGTCGGGTCACTAGCAGGATGACTTGCTAGCTAATTTCACTCGCCACGGGCCAGCGGACTACTGTGAATTTCCACTCCTGCAATTGTGGCTCAGTGGTTGAGGGTTGGGAGTTCAAGTCCCAGCACCACCAAGCTGCCGCTGTTGGGCCCTTAAGCAAGACCCTTAGCCTCAGTTGTATAAATGAGATAAAAATGTAAGTCGCTCTGGATAAGGGTGTCTGCCAAATACCATAAATGTAAGTTACTTGAAAGATGCACGGAAAAAATTCACTTTCTTATGAAGAAAAAAGGCTTAAATTTACTTTAACGCTCACTGCTCATGAGTCAAACCAGTGAAAATAAATCAGGTTCCAAAGGAAGAAACGTACAGTCACACTTTTTGGGTACGTAATAAGAAATAAATACATGCATCTAGAGCTCAGTGATCTGAACCGAAAACATACCCAATGTGGAGGTGTTCCGTTAAAATCTTTAAGGTTTTTAGCGTAACTCAATCGTACATGTGTTACAGCATGAAGCCGGATTCACACCGGAAGAGACGAGCAACAAGCAAGTAGCTTTTGACACTGAATTTTAGAGGGACTATGATAGCGAATAGGAAAAGGTTTTGGCGAACTCTGTGTTTGGCGGCATCTGTCAGTCAGCAGTATCTTTAAGCTCTGATTGGTAAACACTCATTCAGCTCAGTCGAACTCCGCCTCAAAATTTCGCCTCTCGTCGCTCATTTCGCTGGCAATCGTTAACTTTGTGTGGTAGCTTATCTCTTCCTGTGTTGACCAGACTAGAGTCTGCTGACCTTTTATGGTGTTCGATTGTGATTACTGGCAAAAAAAAAATCTTTTAGTAAATTCCTGAAATTTCAGCATGAATAAATCGAAGTCTCCTCGCTGATCAAGATCTCACGCTGTCACGTCACAGAACAGGTTTTCGACACGAGCATGTGATTTCATGATGGGAACAATGCAGGGTTGTGCATCGTTGCAAAACACTGGACACTTTACAGCAAGTCTGTGGTTGCCATCTCTGTTTTATTTCTGTATATATGGAAATGAGCCTGTTTATACAAATTTAAATACATTTAAACAGACATCAAAGTGTTGAGTAACTGAATACTAATTAATTCTTTCATGTTCTTGTGTAGCAGAAATCAGAAGGCAGAAAGCAGGATGAACCATCAGGTGAGTAACATTTGCTTCAGTGCACTCAGTCATGTGCTTCAGTGTCTTTTGTACATTTGACACTCAGATTTCTGAAACGACAGAAATGCACATTGTTAAAACGTCTCATCATACACACACCTCAGATTGCCACCAAAACCAGGCTGCTGGTTCATGATTTCATGTTTACAGAAAAAAGGTTGCTAATTAAACTACGTAGTCATTGAGGTAGATGATCTCTTACTTCTGTAAAGTTCCAGAAGTAGAGACAGTACCTATTAAATGAACTGTGTTTCTGTATGAGACTTGTTACACAATCAGGTTCCTACCTGTTAGGGAGGGAAGTGTGTAGGCCAGGGCCTGGCACGATTCCAACATGCTGAGACATGCAAATAAAAAATATATGAACACTATGCCTGAAAGGTTAAATGCTGTAAAGGGTGTTCACACTAAATACTGACTTTTTTTTCTCAAAAAAGAGACTGTTATTTTTGTTGTTACTATATATTGTTATTTGTTTACTTATGCTCATCAATATGATCCAATATTACATGAAAGAAATACTTGAATAGTACTTGGTTTCCAATTTATCCTCATTTTGTTAAGTTGTATAAGTGTACTGTATTTTTTAATTTCTTCACCACCATTCAAACCATTCCATATGGTTTGAAGTTCATTCAAGCTATTCAAAAGTCAAAAAAATTAAATTTGTGACACCTCAAAATTTTTCTGAAAAATTGTTATATTCAGTGTTTTTGTTTATCAGCCATCCTTTTACCTCAATATTCTTGTCGGAAGGATTTTTTTGGTTCTCGTTGCCTACAGTAGCATTGTGCAAAACATTTTCACCAACGAAATTATAGACAGGTAATTTTTTACTTCTTTTATTAGGAGCGCGTTTAGACAAAAGTGGTGGCGTGTAATCTTCACTGCACTCGACTGTACATTGGTGTGTAATGACTGGATGTTTGTGTGTGACTTCCCTGTGAAGTTTTTGAGAAAAGTCTGTTCAGTAGTCCTTGGTTGACATTCACTTGTCTGGGCGTATTTGTATAAACACAAATTGTTCTATACACCATTTGTTTGTACAGCAAGTATCGTATCAGTGATGCCATTTTATAATACAGTCTTTTATTGCTTTTATGAAATATTTGAATCAAGTGCTTGGAACACTCATGAGACAAAAGCAACTCCCTGTGCCACAGATACTGACTGACAGAGTCATACACATACAGACAGAGAAATAGACAGAGGTAGAAGGATGGACAGATATATAGACAGACATATATAGATAATGATAGAGACACACTGATAAACAATGGTAGATGTAGGTAAACAGACAGATAGATATAGATAGACAGACAGATAGGGACACAGACAGACAAATAGACAGACAGACAGATGGATCTAGACAAACATATAGATATTGATATAGACACAGATAGATATAGAAAGACAGACATAGAGAAACAGACCGACAAATAGAGAGACAGACAGATGGAAATAGAGGGACAGAAATTCATATATAGATAGATATTGATATAGACAGACAGACTGATAGATATAGGTAGACAGACAGATACAGATAGATGGATAGGTGTCGATAGATATAGACAGAGAGATGGATGGATATAGGCAGAGATAGATATAGACAGATGGATGGATGGATATAGGCAGAGATATCGATAGACTGACAAACAGATGAATGGACAGATAGCTATAGACAGACAGATGGATGGATGGATATAGGCAGAGATAGATATAGACAAACAGACAGATGGATGGACAGATATAGACAGTATCATGGCAGACACAGCTTAACTCACCCAGAAATGTAGTTTCAAATCAAGCAGTTTATTCAGTCAAAAAGAGAAATCAGCAAAGCGAAGTGGTTCAGCGCCGTGAGTGTGATCTTCAAATGAGCATTCGAAGACGAAGAATCGGTTCTTGTTCGCCACCATTAAACTTTGGGCCTCGCACTGTTGCGTTCGTTTTCTTTAGGCTTATCACTGTGTTGAGACTAGCTTGGCAAAAAAATACAACTCCTTCACTGTTGACCTTGTCCCGTTTCTCTGATGCCCAGTGAAAGCTGACCGGCCTTAATACATAAATCAAACATTTAAACAGCCTTATATTTATTCTTAACGTGTCATATCATTATGCTTCACGTTAAATCATCGTTTAATCATCATTTAATCATTTACCAAGTTCAACTGCAAGTTTAGAAACACCTTGTAGGTTGACACGGCTTATATTCTATAGGCCTTTCTTCTACAACAGACATACAGACAGACACAGACAGACACAGACAGACAGACACAGACAGACAGACAGACAGATACAGACAGAGAGATAGATAGATCTGATACTAATCTGATAGTGTGTTGCTGATACCGTGTTTCCCCGACAATAAGACACTGCCTTTTTTTTCGGTTCAAAAAACACCATAGGGCTTATTTTCGGGGTAGGTTTTATTTTAATTACCATTAACAGCAATTTCAATAAACAGGTAAGTGATTCCTCCACAACTGCTTTCTTGTACTCAGCGGTGTAGCTCTTCC
>JAQMYF010000016.1:6256182-6291470 GCA_030014195.1 Neosilurus mollespiculum
TATATATATGTATGTATGTATGTGTATGTATGTATGTATGTATGTATGTATATATATAAATAATGTGTATATACCACTGTGTATTTTTACTTCTAACTGAAACTGATTCACCCTCAAAGGATTTTGACAGTAAATTTTAAACTAGATTTTGAAGACCAGCAAAACATTTGAAAAATAAATACGCAGAACGTTTCCTGACACTTGAACACAAGTTATTTATTGTCCTGACTGACTCAGACTGCAGCAGTTCTGAAGTGACGAAGGTCAGAGCCCTGTCTTCTAGTTGTTCTATAAAAGTTATGTAATGTGGTTATTACACATCTATCCAAATCCTACTTTCTGATTCAAGGGCAGGTTTAAAGTAATGAGGAAAAAATGTGCCTCAGGGGTCAAAAATTCAAAGTATGAGTTTCGTGTTGTTTCTGTCAATATATGAATGAGATGCATTCCTTCCAAGAGTTAAAAAGAATAAACACAACAAGGTTCTTAGTTTTCTTAATTCATATTTAAACATGAAGACTGTTTTGTGTTTTCAGTGAAAGTGTCCGATGCTGGAAAGGACCTGAGTTTAACGGACTAGAACTTTACAAGTTTAACGGACTTTAACTAGAACTTGTTTCACGTCATGTGTAGTTTATAAAGTTTGTACAGGCGATATATAACAAATAAAATATCAATAAATTTTATAATAGTTTAGTGAATTTTTTTCTTTTATTTGCCCTCAATATTGATGATGGAAGGGACTTGAGGGGAAATATCATGAACTTTTCAAAGCTCCGCAGTCTGTAGTCTGTAGGCTTCAAAAATAACTTTGACTAAATAAACATTGTAGTATCATGAATACAGAAGAGAGAGAATGTTTAACTTCATTTACAAGCTCCACATAATGAAATTCACAGAGTGAACAAACAATGAGTGAACAAAGACAAAAAATTGCACTAACGTTGCAGTTGGCCCTATGACAGTAAAACTGCCCATATCAGAAATCTTGAATATAAAGAATGTACCGATATACAGCATAAACAGAAGACTGTGTGAGGGCTGTACATTCCAACGTTCACACTGAATTTACCCCAGCATCCATCACGCCTGTCAGAAGAATTTGACTAAATTAAAAAGCAGGCATTTACTTTCATTATCACTTTTCCGCTATCACGACTTCAGCATACCTTTTTAAAAGAACTGGTTTCATGGGGATTCTGCTGTTATGCTATGAATACTAGCTATGAATTCAGGACAAATTATGTCATTAAATTCAACTTGATTGTCATTAAGCAGAGCACAGGTATAAAGCCACCGAAATGCCGTTAGCTTTAACCAGACGTGTAAAGAGACCATGAGGTAGGGTTGCAGTGCAGTACATGTGAGGTATAAACAAACACTATACAGATGGCATGCTTCGTGTTTTGCTGCCTACACACAGATTATTGACAATCTTATTGGTCGTCAGTATGTGATATTCAAGCTCAAAATTTAATGGATTAGAATATTGACAATTTTAATCTATGTAGATTTGTATTGATGATTGAACAACACTAGTTCAAGTTCAAGAAGCTTTATTGTCATTTCAACGACATACAGCTGACGCAGTACTTAGTGAAATGAAACGACGTCTCTCCAGGACCAGGTGCTACATAAACATACAATAAGTTTCAAATCGAAAATCGTAAAACAAAACACAAAGCTAGGGAGCCGCCCCCCCCCCCCTTCCCCAGCCACATAAAGTGCAAAGTGTGCATCTTTGTGCAAACAGTGCAAGACAGTACAGTACTGATGTGCCTGTGTTGCACATGCTCACATTTATTGCTCAATATTTCATTTCTTGTGTGGACTTGAGTAAGTGCACATCATGTCCAAAGCTAAAGAAGAGGAGAGGGTGTTTCTTCTTTAGGTGATACCAAGATCATATCACTAAGTATTTCATTAACAATGTCTTTTATTAATTAATATTACAAAACTGCCAAAAAATATTGTGAACATGTATTTGCAATAGAACAAAAACAAAAATTAAAATTGAGTAACAATCAGCAAAAACATTTTTCAGATAAAGCAGACTCATATTTGCACAATAATTTGGAACACACAGTGTGTCGTCTTCTTTTTATTTTATTATTTTTCTTTTTTCTGTATCTGAATTATTTTGTTTGACATGTTGTATGTGTCCATGTGGTATGTTTTAAGCAGGGATTGTTCTTTTAATTCTTTATCATTTTTGTAAAATATTGGGTCTAAAATGTGAATCATTAAATTTGACCCAGTTTCAGAGAATGGAACCCAAATAGAGACAACTGGAAGCTATGGTAAATCTGCTCAGGGGGTAAATGATATGGTAAATCACAGGAAGTGATGAGTGTGATACACAATCTCACGTATGGCCAGCCCTTTTTTCCAGCTTCCAGTGAACAGCTAGTTTGCTACAGGAAGCATAAATCCATGAGCAGTATCTAACTATTTCACCAATAAATAGCAAATATTATTAGGTTCTATTATTGTAGCTTGCATTATTATAATAAACAGCTTATCAATTCGTTATCATCAAGAGGCAAGTATTGAAAACTGACTCTCGACTCTCGATGTGCTAACTATTGTGCCACTCTGGCACTTATGCCAAATCTCTCCTTCCGTAAAAAATGGTGTATTGCCATATTTTCCTTCAGTGCATTTAGATTAAAAACCTGACTTGTTATATTTTGGGCTAAAAATTGCATTAGCATGTAGATAACATAACAATAAATGTATAAGCATCTTTAGAGTTTGTTTGTTTGTTTTTGAGTTACCTAATGATCCTATAATTTGTCTATACCTGAGTCTGTATGTTCTGTTAATCCTTATTCTCTCTTTATTCTACTTCAAGTGAAATGGGAGACCGAAAGACCAAAAAAGTAGCATCAGGTAGTCCTGAGAAGCAGCCTGTAAGGAATAAGCAGCCACCTACACAGGAAAAGGTATGCAGTCTAACTTCCGTTACTGACATTACATGTTTGTGTGGTTTCATGCTGAAGTTTTGAACATCCATTACAATTGCGACATCCTTTCCCAGAGCGACTTGCATTGTTTTACAGTTGAGGGTCTTGCTCAAGGGCCCAACAGTGGCTGCTTGGTGATAATAGGGCTTGAACCACCCACCTTTGGATTAGCAACCACTGAGCCACCCCTGCCCTAAAGCGATCTAAATGCTGAATAATGCTTTATAGCCAAGGGCCAAATCTGGCCTGCCAAATCATTCTGTGGCCCGCAAGATATATATATATATATTTTTTTATATGAATATTAATACTTGCTTACATTCTGTGCATCATCCATTACCATTAAACATAATTCCTCATTCATCCACTAGGTGGTGGCAACCTATTTCCAGTAAACTTCTAATCATTCATTACTCAAGACTGCAGAACTGAAGACTTATAAACTATTGCATACACAGCGTTCATTACAACAGTAACTGCATTACTGACTAGGAACCTCTGATCGCCGGACACTTGTAATATGGCGGCGGTGCACACACATACTGAAACGGTTGTGTACCTGCCCTGACGCTTCTCTGTTATTCAGTTCTGTGGTCAAGCAGCAAAATGTTGTAAAGAAATTACAGTAGAAACAGTGTCTGAGGTTTTGGGAAGTTCAGATTTCATGGTTACCCCTTTTGAATAGATCTTCAGTAATTAGTTAAAGGTTTAGTGATGTGGCTCTCGGTGAAAGAGTTTGACACCCCTGGTTTAGAGCATTGAAGGTGTTATTTATAGTTAGATACACACGTAAATATAAACAGTTTGTGGTAATGTGCATAAATAAAATCTATTCCAGTTGCTTTATTTAGTAGCTTGTGGTGTGTTTCTCTGCTCTGGTTTTATGGTTGCTGGTGCAAACTGTTTTTACTAGGTGAAGAGTTAGCCAAACTCCGAAGCCCCCCCCCCCCCCCCCGCCCCCCCAACAATACATACACATATACATGCAAACACATACAAAAAATCTGCAGGATGAATAGACTGACAGCCGTAGTACAAGCGTTCTGAATAAAGAAAGATTTTCAAATCCATTAATATCGAACCCTTCTTGTTTGTTGACAGGAGTTTTATTACTGTGCCTAAAATATATCTTTAATATTGAAGCTTGAACCTTGATTATGTACAAATTGTGTTTATTGAGCCTGTTTTAATAACCTCCACCCCAACGTCCTCCATTTCCATCTAAAGATCATTATTGCATTATTAAAAAAATAAGCAAACAATGGGCTTTCTTTATCAAGGTGGATACAAATAGAGTTGTTTGTAGATTGTGTGTAGAAATATTCACACAACACATTTGTTATTACATTGTTTTTTTTTTTTATTTTATTTTTTTATCCATGTTAATCCTGTAATATTAGGAAAGAGTTCATATCCTACTCGTGTTTTTGAGTGTGTGGAAAATTACACACTCAGGATGACTAAATAAAGAAACAGATTGTTTGGCTTCACACCAAATTTTCAGTAAGTGGGGATGAATTTTTCTGACCTCACTTAATTCTCATCTAATGAGCTGTTTACATAATTTGGCTTCAGCGTTTCAACTTCTCAGGCACTGCAATACTGTATTTAAAAAGAAACAAATCAAGTTTATTGATGTATACTTCCCTGTCAAGACAGACTGCAGGAACTGCAAAATATTCCAAATTGGGGAAAAACGACTTCTCTAATTCCGGAGCCCTGACTTAAGAAAGTGATGTCGCGCTTCATTGCACATGTGTAGGTCACTTTGCAAAACGTGGACCGAATGCAGTTTGAGTAAAACACAATGTGTATCTGTACAGTTTGAGGAGTTGTTTGGAAAGAATATATAAAGGTTAAATGTCCACTATCGTTTGTCTAGTGCACGTCATAATGCCACGTCCATCACGTGAACAACGTCTCAGGATCGTTCACTCGGTTGCAGCACTTGCGGGCCCAGTTTTGCCGTTCTGTATCACCACAAATCACCGCCTGTATGAACTAAACGGAGGCCATCCCTGATACTGACTGTTGTGACTTTAATTTTGGCAGGTGCTATTTTGTTTTGTAGTTTTTTTTGTTGCATAATTTATTGTTGACACTTTTGTTTGTTGTTTTTTAAAGACTACATACTAAACATATTATCCATAATACAAAAATCCAGTTTTGTATACTAAAATAAAAATTATGTCAAATTATGGTCTCAAAGTTTTTAATGGATGTCAGTGTACAACCGCAGACATCTACATTTTTTTTTTTTTTATTCTTTGGGTACATGAGTCAAAATATCTTCAGCATCTTATGTTTACATTTACAGTATTGGGCAGACACCCTTATCCAGAGTGACTAACATTTTTTAATCTGTTTTTTTTTTTTTTAATAAAACTGAGCAATTGAAGGTTAAGGGCCTTGCTCAGGGGCCCGACAGTGACACCTTGGTGGCTCTAGGGCTTAAACCCCTGAGCTTCGGATCAGTAATCCAGAGCCTGAACCATTGAGCCACCACTGCCCTGCAGCATCTCGAGCGGGGTGGAACCTTTGCTGAATGCTAACGTATCCAAAAATAAACCACAGAAATGTTGGTGAATGAAGCCCATTGTTATGCTTCAGTCATATCCGAGATATTTCTTATGTGGAAAATTGCTCTGCTGGTTCAAATGGTACAGTGTGTTTGTGTTTGTTTGTTTTTTAAGCCCCAGAGCGACAGCAGTGAAGTCTGCAGTAAGGCGCAGTTTAGTGCAGCAGTACGGGATGCTCATATAGCACTCAGTGACCAGCGTTGCCGTAATGCAGAGCAGTCTTTCTCTGAAGCGCTCAGGATTCTGGGCTCCACTGGAAATAAGGTGAGCAGTGACACCCTCAGACAAACTCTTTTGAATGGCAGGCCAGGTGAAACACCCTGGAAGCAATTTTTATAGTGGTGCTAATTGCTTGAAGAGGTTCTGCATATTTAAATGAGATAAATTGAATGATAGAGCTGTACTGTGATGAAATATGCTAATGACTTGTTAAGATTAAGAATTAGCATATCTTTAATGGGTTGAAAATTGCCCAAAATACCATCTACTGGTTAAAATCATCGTCAACATCCTCAAAGCCCATGCAGATTTAAAGTCAACTATTTGATATGTCACTATGTCACAAAATTAAGAAGGGTCATACCCTCAAGTGGGAGTCTGTGAAAAGATGCAACTATTCAGAAGGCCCAGCACATCATGACACACTTGTAAAGGGGGATTTTGAGGCATTCCCAAGCCACTCGAGAAATCTAATCTGCAGTCTCTCCGGCATGTCCTAGGACTGGCCTGGGGTATCCTACCGACATGCCCAGGAACATCTCTCCGAGGGGTTGTTTGGAAGGCATCCTAGCCAGGTGCCTGAACCAGATCATTTGGCTCCTTTATTCAGTATTTTTATTTCTTATTCTATTCATAATATAGATTAAGTCAGAAATAATAAGATATTCATATATTTGGAAAGAGGATTTAATGCTTTAAAATGAGCTATAATATACATGATTATAGCATGAAAATAGACTGAGTTACATCCCTTTGTATGTCGATAATCAGGAAATGCTACTTTTGAGAAAATAGTACTTACAGTTACAGAACCAGTTTCTGAATGTCCTCATCTGAACCTCCCCAACATCCATACACTAAATGAATCCGGCTCTCGACCAATCAGCGCCATCGGACTAGCGTCTTCCTGTCAATAGATGACCTTTGGTTGGAAATTAAGTTGACCTGTATTGAGGGATTTCTTACATTTTGTAAACAAAACTACTATTTTCCAGAACTGAATAATGTTGTTAATTCACACTCCACTGCATTAAGTATGCAATTCCCCCTATTTTTACCATTGTTACCACTGTCCCCTAAGGTCTCATGTCAGTGCTCTTACCAAACCGTTGCTAAAACAGTAACGCCTCCCTCAGTTTCTCGTTTGACCAGTAGAGAGCTCCCACTGTTTTAACATTGGGAGGAGAGTTCAAAATGGCAGCCAGGAGAGCTGATCTGTTTAACATGCTAAGTATCACAGATGTCTTGACCAGTATGTTTAATGTGAGTCAGTGATGTTACTGTGCTATTAACTTTATTTATATAGCTATTGAAAAAAGTTGCATATCGGTGATAAGAAGCACAGATACCGACCAGCACTTACCAAAAATATGCACACTAAAGCACATGGCTTATGCATGGCTTGTGCTTTTTTAAGTTTTTGTCAGTGCTGTTACCGTTAGTGCTGTTATTGTCCTCAAGGTAACAGCATCGTCACAAAGTTAAAACCGCTTCTTTTGCCCCGTGATGGAAAGTATGTGCACCTACCCACTATGCGATGTCATTACCTTGATCGACGGGCCAAGAAAGACATGACCATTTTAGAGTTGATCCTGATGTTTGGGCTCTTGTAGAGGAGTATGTTGAACAGTTCACTGATTAAACTGGGAATTGAGTCGGCCTAGAGTGTGTTATTTGGAATACACCATATGAAAGTCATGATGCCATGCATTGTTGTTGCGGTTTGTCTGATGGTTGACTTTATTCATGCTATTCCAGATCCTTTAAGTCCAGGTATTTGCAAACTTGGGTCTCCATGGATAAGACTTGTTTGTCACACGTCCCAGAGATGCTTAGTCAGATTGAGATCTGGGGAATTTGGAGGTGCTTATTTTTCCTGGTCCAACACATCAACTTTGAGTACTGATTGCTCTCTTTCTGTACAGTACTGTACATCCCTTTATAGGTACCATTGTAGCATTGTATTCAGAGTTATTCATTCAGAGGTGTTAGTGTTATGGCTGATTGGTACAGAATTTTAGATGTACACCTGGATTCTCAAATATCTTGCATTGCTAATTATGGAAGTGCAATTAACTTTTCTGGGAATCTGAAAATGTTTTATGCTGCTACTTATTAAAACGGTGCTACATTGACATTTTAATTAAAACTTAATAACTAAGCGAGGTAGCAAGCTTAAAAGTAGTGTTTTAATGCAGAAATCCGATATTAAAGCTATCATACTTAAAGTGAAATGAAAGGTAACTCTCCTGTTACATATGAACATATATTGTCATTATCAGGTGGTTTTTACTTACATTTTCGAAGTTGCAATCTGCTAAAATCCGTTTGATAGTTTAGCCAGTTTGAAAAGACCGCTGTGCGAGTACATAAAATAGTGAGAATAAGACAAGAATGCGTCACTTCATATTAGGTGAGTTAATGTATTGGCAAAATTAAAAGTATACTGATATTAACTCTATATATTAACTGTTAGGAGTCGCTGGACGCAAAGGTGCCGATGGCGTGCGAAAAATGACGTGGCCGATTTAAGATGAGGTAGCAGGAAAATGCGTCCTTGCTGAGTCTCAGTTTCAACTTGTGTCAGAACTGCAGACTTCAAACCATAATCTAGTTTTAAATGGTGCTGATCGGCCATCTAAAATCAGACTTGCTGATGGCAGTTCACACAGCGTGATGTTAGCAAAAAAACAAAAAAACAAAACCAAGGTAGTCTGCAGGTAAACGCTGCCATCAAGTGGACAACAGGATGAGTAACACTCCCTGGAAATGTCAGTGCTAAATTTTTACATAATTTTTTACATTTACAATTTATGTTTGCATTCTAACTTATAAAAATTAAGTTTAAACATGTTTGGTTTTTCACAGTAAAAAAAAACAAAACTTTTTTTCTACTTGGGTTTTGTGTTTTTTGCATAACTTTAGGTCCAATGTGATAATACAGTATGTCAAAATAATAAAGTAACTGTAAGGTCACACAGATGAGTTTGTGTTGAAAAAAAATGACACCAAACAAGGCAAGGTAAAAAAAAAAGTGAAATATAAAGGTAAATTCAAAAGTTGTCAAAAACGGACAATTATAACCTGGACCCTTAAGGGTTAAACTAACATATCAGATCTAAATTAGTGAACTTCTGAATAAAATAAAAGTGCACACATCTACACATAATACAAGCTTAAGTTTACATACATCAGACAAACTTTGGCTAATTTAAATAAAAGAATTGTGTAACCAGCCATTCATTCATATGCAAATTACTTCTGTATTGACTGTCGCCTACACGTGAATCATGTGCGACTTTTTGCAGTAAAGTGTGTGTGCGCAGATTTATTACTTTTTTTTTTTTTTCTATGAAGCTGCTTGTAATAACAATAGGGCATTTTGATGTGTGAATACTTATACGATGTATGCAAACTTTTATTAAGTTTGAGTTTAATATCCCTAGAAAATCTACTCAACGCGATCGAATTTGCAAAACTCATACTCTGTTAATGCCAGAATTGCTTGTGCTGCTGGGTATGATGGTTACACATGAAATAATTCAGCCTTTATTCAAAGTATTCTCCTTTGTGTTGATAAGAGTCTGGCACAAGATACAAATATTTCTAAAAGTTAATGTCTGGGCAGGTGCACAATGAGCTGCTTTTTCACTGCACAACAGCATATTAAATTTTAACCAGGATACAATAATACAATAATTTTCTCTTTGGGGAAGAAGTTATTGAGCCTGTTTTACACCATATGTGATGAACTGCATGAGCATTGCAGTGGAAACACACTTTCAACGCACCACTGTGTTAATCAAGCTGGTATTTTACACCAAAAATACGCAGTGCTTGTGTTGTCACATGATGCTGCAGCATGGCCGTCTAGTTAGAAACAATCCAGAATGACCCATAATATACAATAGATATAATTCAGTCTTCAGTAAAATTCACAATCATGGGGACAACTGATGACCTGACCGTTGTGCAGAAAACTATCATTGACCCCCTCCACATGGAGGGAAGGCCTCAAAAGGTAATTGCAAAAGAAGCTGGATGTTCTTAAAGTGCTGTATCAAAGCACGTTAATAGAAAGTTAAGTGGAAGGGAAAAGTGTGGAAGAAAAAGCAGCAGGGATAACCACAGCCTGGGGAGGATTGCCAGGAAAAGGCCATTCAAAAGTGTGTGTGTGACATAGAAGGATTCCAGGACATTTTAGAGCACGTCATGCTTCCTTCAGCAGACAAGATTTATGGAGATGCTGACGTCTCATCAGGACTTGGCACCTGCCCACACTGCCAAAAGTACCAAAACCTGGTTCAATGACAGCAGGATTACTGTGCTGGATTGACCAGCAAACTCGACTGACCTGAACCCCATAGAGAATCTACGGGGCATTGCCAACAGAAAGATGAGAGACATGAGACCAAACAATGCAGAAGACCTGAAGGCCGCTATTGAAGCATCCTGGTCTTCCATAACACCTCAGCAGTGCCACAGGCTGATAGCATCCATGCCATGCCGCATTGAGGCAGTAATTCATGCAGAAGGGGCCCAAACCAAGTACTGAGTACATACTCATGATTATAGTTTTCAGAGGGCCGACATTTCTGTATTTAAAATCCTTTTTTTATTAGTTTCATGTAATATTCTGATTTTCTCAGATTTTGGATTTGGGGTTTTCATAAGCCATAAACATTAAAATTATAACAAATAAAGGCTTGAAATATTTCACTTTTCATGTAATGGGTTTATATAATATATTAGTTAAGTTGAATTACTGAAATAAATGAACTTTTGCACGATATTCTAATTTTTCAAGTTTCACCTGTAACTGCTAATGAATGTAGTAGTAGTAAGCATCTAAGTAATGTTAATAAGCTTGGTCTTCTTTATGTGGTAGTTTGTTTATTTTTAGTATGACCATGATAAAGGCTCTTAAAATAAGGCTTTTCTTTGCCTGTTCAGACCCACTTGATTCAGTTTCTTGATTCCTGGCATTGTTTAGCAGATGTACTTGAGATCAGAAAACAATGTGAGATGGTGAATTTCCTGACCTGAATGTGATTTTTATTAATTGTCGGTGCTCCTGTGCAGAGCAAATCAAAATCAGAACATGATTTGGATGGTTGTCCTGTGTCCCTGCCTGCCTGCCAAATGAAATCCAGTAAGGCTGCCATGTCACTGAGTAGATGCTGGTAAAATGGCTGTTATGTATCTCTGATGTGCATGACAAGGGCAGCAATTAAAAAAGAAAAGAAAGAAATTTGAAGAAAAAAAAAATTATCCAATAATTGTGAAACTGAAACCCAAAAAAAGAGGCTTAAACATCACTGCTCAGACTTGCACAGAATAAAAAAAAAAACGCAATATATTTAGGGTAGACAGGCAAACTTTTGTCGCGCAAAATAAGATGAAACATGGGAGCACAGAACATGAACTCATTAAACGGATAATTTAGCTAACATGACCGGTGACACAAGTGAACGCAGAAATCAGCAAGTGAAAGGCGGTGAAAAGAAAACTCATTAACCTTTCCTGCTTTCACTACAGACTGGAGTCGGGAAACACAGGGGAGATTTATTTATTTAGATATTTCCTCCAGGAATGAAGCTAATTCAGCCCTTAAAACACCAGCCTTGGACACCCTGTCAATAGAGATATCTATGAGTAGCTCCGCATTTAGGTAGTGACTGCAGATTATTTGTAACCAGACAATTTTTATGGATTTTGGCTGATTTGCTGATGTTTTTGCTTAATTATAGAAGGACTTGAAAAATGTTATTAGTTGATTTAAAAAAATAATAATAATACCAAATTTCATTGTCATATTTCTGCAAATGAAGATCTTGGTTAAAGGTTGACTGAAACTCACCAACTCATTTGCCAGGCAGCTTAATCGGGTCTCAGCCGACATTGGGTGAAGGCGTACAGCTTGCCAGACCATCGTGGCGCCAACACACACACAGCCATTTACAGTCACATTCACACCTGGGGCAGTTTGGAACAGCCAGTTAGCCTAATATGCCCCTGAACAGTATATGGAAACCGGAGTACTCGGGTTAAACCCTCACAAGCACTTGGAGAACATGCAAACTCCACACAGAAACGCCTGGGACTTGAACCCAGAACCTTTTGCAGTAAGGCGGACGTTTGAACATGTGTCTGAGTCACAAGTTGAACTCAACAGTCCATTTCTTTGATTTGTTTGTTTCTACACAGCTTGGCGTAACTGAACTGGACCGAACTTTGTTGATCTATGGTCATGCTACATCCCTGATAGAAATTGGGCAATCTGAGGTAACGGAGAACACCCAATTTCACCCTTCGATCATATATTTATGGAGAAATGTCTAATTATTTATTTTTTAATTCTGTTTTATTTGAAGGAATTAGCGGAAGCTCAGCGTCAGTTAAATAAGCTAAACTCAACAGCAAACAGAACATTTAAGTCCTTGGTTCATTTTGGTTTAGGAAAGGTGTTACTGAAGGAGAATAAGTGAGTATGCCATGTGTTTTTAAAATTGTCAGAGGAGAAAATGTAGTTTCCTGCTTAAATTGTATATTTTTTTATCTCCTTTCAGATTTAGCGAAGCCAAAAAGGAGTTTATGAATGCTTTGTTAATGGTTCAGAGGCAGATCATGCCAGGAAAACTCACCTGGCCAACCACTAAAGTAACTGTCAAAGAGACCTGTCCTGAATATTTAAAGGTGACTTCATGCTTTCTTAGTAATGTTTGATCGTGTTTATTTTAAGGTTTTATTTTCATCATATGTAGCAGTCAGTGTCCTTACTTTGTGTCTTTCATGGTGTTCTCTACAGGACCAGCTTGAGGGGTTTATTGAGTGCTGCAAATTTCCCCCTAAGCCAGATGCAGTTTGTCAGCACTGCTTGGTTCAAGCGTCTATCTATTTCACAGATCCAGATTTTAAGGTAAGCGATAGTGCCTCGTCGTTACGGTGTTATGGTTGTGATCAGCCCAGATTCCCATCTTCAGGAACATAGCATAGATTACCTGTGCTGTGGGTGAATAAATGATTAGCCTAGGCACCTGAGAGGAGCAGGTTTTGTGACGGGGGCTGTTTGAGTACAGAGATGAATTAAACCTGATGTCATATTGGCCATCACTTTAAAATGAATGCAGACCATAATGGTGTGATGCACCTTAGTGTTAGAACAGTAGCTGCCTGCTCTTTTTGCTCCACATAACAATACAAGAGCTGAACTGGCTGTATTAGTTAGCTTACATGGTTGGTGGGAAATATTTTCAGGATCAGAATACAGAAATGACAGAAAAGCATCTACCGGGTCATCTGGAGTTCCGTCAGGGTCAAGGGGCATTATCCCCTAAGTGTTTCACATACTCCCGGCGTGGCTTCCATTCCAGCTTGGTAGTGTTGAGGATTACCATGGTTCAAGCACTTCATCCATTCCAGCCGCGAAGGCATCCATGACTGACTGATACACGGCTTACTGGATGTGTCCTCCGCCTGTGTTTTAGTGGTCACGGAATGACCACAGTGATCCCTGCCATGGTTCTCATGTATCACCCAGCTACGTGAGACCTTAGCGTTAGCAGATGTTAAGCTGTGTCGACACATGAAGCATGATGAGAAGTAAAACTTCAAAAACCTGTAACCGGACATGTGATGCTTTGGTTCATGTTTCCAAAACAGTCAGCATGTCCTATGAGTATGTGTTTATATATGTTTAACTCTTCTTCCCGGTTCATGATGCACACGAATCTCTGTTCTTATATTGCTGTGCGATAATGATGATGATAGTAAGGTGTTTATTATGACAGTTTAAGCTTATGATAATAGAAGCTGTTAATTAGCTAACTAGCTAGATACTGCTAACAGATCTACACTTCCTGTAGGGAACAAGCTGTTCACTGCTCATGGTTTCACTTGGAAACATTTGAAAGTGGGAAACATGCAAAGGCGTTACCTAGGCAACCAGAGATGGCCACAAGCGAGACCCGTGTGTTGTGAGGCGGTTTGCATGTCGCTCGAAACGGTTGTTGCTTCCTATGTTGAGTGTCGACACAGCTTTAGCCCTAACTCTCTAACTCTTGGTGGTGGTGGATGTGGCATGATGGGGTCCTTCTAGCGCATTTTAACTATAACACAGACACATACTCCGAGAATTCATAATTGTTTTTGCCCTTAATCTGTGCTAATGTACTGAACTAGCAGGCTAAGTTATTACATTGTTATATCGGTCATGTTAAACCTAGTCCCCCACCTCCTGCACACACGTACACAGACCCAAATAAATATGCAAAGTGTTTGTCTGCCTTTGTTATGCATGAAGCCACGTGACCTGATGCTTTGGTTGCCTTTTTTATTCACAGTGATAAACATTTCAGTTGCTTTCTTCTGTGACTGATTCAGTTAGATTTCTATCGGGAAACTCCTATGGCTTGGTTACCAAAGTCGGGTGTTTGTCTCAAGGTGATGCCAAGGTTTGCATGGTCTCGTACGGTCATTAGCCAGCACATATTTGGAAATAACTCACTGAGGTAGAGGAGGATCTCGAGTACCAATCCATGAAAACTTACTTTTCATACTCAATCATACTTCCTCCAATATTCTTCACCGGATTCTTTCTCCTCTCTCCCTGTAGGGCTGAAGATCAATCCATTCCCTCTCATGTAACTTTAGTTAGCTAATATCTTCATTCACAGATAAGTTTCCCTTTTCCCCCTCCGATCTCATGCCTCCCCTGAAGCACTTTGGCGCCCCCCAGGGGAGGCGCACGTCACATTTTGAAATCCACTGCTCTAGATGGCTCACATGGTCTGGATGTTTAATTGTATTTAAGTCATTGAAGCTGTTCAGGTGTAACACTGCGAACTTGATAAAGTATATTTTTAATATTTGACTGTTGCAGGGCTTCATCCGATTGACATGCTGTCAGAGCTGTAATTTGGAGTATCATATCAGTTGCTGGAAAAAGTTCAAAGCTGCTTTGTTTCCCGACAAGAACGACAAGGTAAAGGGGGAGATGAGATGAATAAGAGTGGAGTGATGTGCTGTAATATTCTAAAGAGCACTGAGATTATTTTTTTCTTTTGTTTCTAGGATTTCCTGCAGGGTTTGTGTTTTACTCCGGACTGTACTGGTACAATCTGTCGAATTGTAATATTTGACTCGACGGGTCTTATTAAGTGTGAGGTGGGTTTGTTATTCATCAAACTCGAATTCTGTAAATAAGCAGTAAGCGATAACTTTTTCTTCATTTTCTAATGAATGCTGTTCTCTTTTGCTGTTAAGTTTAAATCAGCTATTACTAAAAGCAGAGTTCCTGGTATGAGAGTGAAACAGAAATGTACAAGGTAAGCTCATGTTATCCCATGGATATATAACTAATTTTTTAACAACAACAAATAGAGTAGTAAATTATAATGCAAGTGGAAATAAAATGCAATTTGTTTTATTTTATTACAAACATTTTTATTTTGATAATTACGGCGTCTGTAAAGAATACAAGTCCTACTGGATGTTACTGTAGACTGTAAATTTTACACTGAAAATTGACATTACTGTGAGGCATGCATCACAAACGCTCATGTTTCTCAGGCGAGTGCGTATTCCCCCCCCCCACCCGTATTATAGAGATCACAGAATGGCCATGTTCTCATCTGTCACCCAGCTATGTGAGACCTTAGTGTTAGCAGATGTTAAGTGGTGTCTACACATGAAGCGATGATCGACAAGTGACCATGCAAAGTCAATCAACTCCAGTGAAATGAGCAATGAGAGCCAAATTATAATAACCTGTAACCAGACATGCGATGCCTGGGTCCATGTTTCAGAAACGTTCGTCATTTCCCATGAGTCTGTATTAATATGTTTAACTCTTTCCATTTATGATGAACAAGAGTCTCCATTCTATATTGCTGCATGGTAATAATAATAATAATTGTTGTGAGAATGTAAGCTAATGAGCTAAACTAATATAAGATTATGATAATATAAGTTGTTTATTAGTTAATTAGCAATGTACTGTTGACGATTTTACACTTCCTGTAGGGAGCAAGCAGTTCACTGCTCAGGGTTTTACTCGGAAACATTTAGAAGCTGGAAACATGCAAAGACGTTATCTAGGCAACCAGTGCTGGCCATGAGCAACACGCTCGTGTATCGCGCAGTGATTTGCATGTCGCTCAAATCGCTTGTTGCTTCCTGTGTGGACGCAGTTTTAGCCCCCGCTCTCTCTGGGTGGTGGTGGATGTGGTATGAAGGGTGGAGCAGGCTGGTGCATGGGAATTAGCCAGTAGTTAATGGAACAATGGTCATATGCAGCTCACAGCTATTATCTTACTGTTTTTCTTGCACATTTTGACTATAACACTCACACACTCCATGAGAGCTTAATTGTTTTACCCTTTTTGCTCTTATTTTGATTGTTGTTCCTTTGTCTCGATCTCTGAGATTGAACTGACTGTGTTCTGTGCTCTGTGTTTATTCCCCTAATCACAGTCTTAAGAAGTCCAAATCTAAAGAGGAGCGTAAGCTGAGAAGAAAACAACGGAGAGCGGCTACATCTATAACCAAGAACGAGATGGAAATAAAAATAGAAGATAAAGTTGAACACAGAGCAGACAAAGGCATGGAGCAATGTAAATAAACTTTAGAATTAAATTTGTTAAAACGTAGTATGAGCCAAGTTAACAAATATACATCAATTTCTGCCCTTGAAATTTTTGTCCGAACTAACGATTTATTTTATTTTTTTGGTGCCTTTTCTCCCCTCTGTAGCATCATCCAATGACAGTGTTGAATACAGTGATCGTGTTTTACACCAGATTGAAAAAAATCAACGTCTTTTTAATGATGAGACTCACAATATATCTAGTGTGCTGGAGTGTCTGAGACCATGGATGAAGTTGGATGAGGATAAAGGGCATGTAAGCGTATTAAATGACCATGCAGAACCTCAGGTTCTCAGGGAGGTAGTGGATCTACTGTTGGAGAGAAAGAACAGAGTTTGGGCCAGAGTCTTTCTGCATTACCTCGAAGGCTGCCAAGACATCAAACCTAAAGTTCATGAATGGGTTCAGGAACTTGACAATGCTGGTAAAAAGCCCTACATTGACCATGTTATCTATTAAAATGGATATTAATTCTTCACAAATGCATGTGTAGTTCTGAACAACTGGGTTTACACGCAGGCGACCTCCCCAAAAAATAATGATCAATTGATTTGCACACATGATTCATGGCGGTGCTGAGGTCTGTTGGTAGTCCAACCCGAGGTTGTACACCCTGACCCCCTCCCCGTGGCACCACCCTAAGTCATGAGTGCATACTCATCCACCCCAAACTCTTGCATGACCCATCGTGCCATGGCAGCCTCCCGAAATTGCCAAAACGTGATGAATAAAAACTGAATAAAGTTTGATGTATGCAAATAGTAAGCTGATTATTTACCACCTTTTTTTTATTGATCTTTGAAACATGGGAGGTTTTATTGGGTCACCTTCTATATTTACTAATTTGCGTTAATATGAATGTTGGTAATGTGGACCTTAATTGATGATCTTAATGTTGAATAACAGGTTCAACTTGCACACATATTTAGTGTAAAAAAAAAAAAAAATTTAATTTAAGCAGTGCCTGAAAGTGAATCTCCTGATCGATGGTCAAATCTGGGTTTTCTTGTTATTGCTTTTCTGATTTCCTCTTTCATTTATATCACCTGTCTTGTAATTTATTTATCCATTTAACGTGTTCATGTTCTGTCAACCATCTGATTTCGGCATTTGCTCCATGAACATTTATTTACTTACCAGTCTGTCTTTCTACCTGAGTTAGGTTGTACATGTTATTCTGCGCGAGTCTGAGCGGGGTGTTATGAACCTTATTGCTCACTGTTGCCATGCAAGACAGTGATACATAATAGCCAATCAGCATCAATTCAGTGACGCGTCAACCTTATTGGGATTCCTGTAGTGGGTAGTCATGGACACCAGACAGAACATAGGGCATGCCATAATCCATGACTCGATATTCAACACTACCTTATGAATAGTTACTGCATTTACCTCAAGAGGATCATTCAGCACTTAGTTGCCTTGTTGTGATTAAATATTAAAGTTTAACGTTATATGAAGTAGTTGTGGATGTTACTGTATGTAAATTAGCTGTGCTGTGACCATGCTTGTTCATTAGCATAAATTAAATCTTTGTAATCTGGCAAAAAAAAAAAAAAAGGTTTAACACGTTATCTTCACTTTCTTTACCTACACCACAGGACTTAAAGCTGCTGAGAACTTTATTGGTCAGTTCAGTGATATACTGGAAAAATTGGACCTCTCTTCCCTGTTGGAGTTTCCTCCTTTACACGATGTATTTCATAATAAGGACATCACTCCTATAGAATACTTAAGACAAGCCCCTCCACAGGAGATGCGCCTCTTTATTTGGACTCTAGAGGAATACAGAGAGCACTACCCCTCCTTGGTCACTATTCTTGATAATTATTTTGAAATGGGTAAGATGTAGACACAGGTTATTTTGTGAACATTTAAGGAAATGCCCCTGATGGAAATTTTAATTAGTTTCTTTTTCCCCCAGATGCAATATGTTTAGTTTTAAAGAAAACAGAAAAAGATGACCACTTAGTGAGTATTGCTTTATAAGTAATTGTTGTTAGAAATGTAGTGTTATTTATTTATTTATTTATTTATTTCAATCCAGAGAGTAAAGCAGCGTCCACACAGGAACCAATGAGCGACAAGTAACCATTCAAAATCGATGATCGCCAGCGAAACAAACGACAGCAGGCGAAATTTTCTCAAACGGCATAAAGTGGGTGGGTTCAGCTGAGTTGAACTTTCACACGACGCAATTACCAATCAGAGCTTGAAGATACTGTTGACTGACAGATGCCGCCCAACACTGAGTTCCCCGAAACTTTTTCTAATTTGCTTCCATAGACTGTAAAATCGTGTTTTGCTCGTCACTTCCTGTGTGGATGCAACTTAAGGCAGCGTCAACACGGGAAGTGATGAGCAAGCAAAATCGCTTTGCCGCTGAACTACGTGCGGATTACTTGGCGTGTGAAGCGAATCACTTCATCAGTTCCTAATGCCTAGCAGACTGTTTTAGAAACGTGACCCAAGAATTATGTTTCCGGTTCTTATCTTTGTAAAATGTGTGTGCGGTCGTAAAGCACACGCCAATAATGAGCTTCCATGTTAATGTAGGCGGAATCATGAAACTCTGCTTTCTTGTTTTCTCTATGAAAAATGTTTTGGGAACTCGGTGTTTGGTGGCATCTGTCAGTCAATGGTATCTTTAAGCTCTGGTTGGTTATCGCTCTCATAAAAGTTCAGCTTAGTTGAACTCCGTTCCACTTCATGTCACTTGAGACAATTTTGCCTCTCATCGCTCATTTTAATGGGGATTGTTGACATTGCATGGTCGCCTGTCGCTCAGAAAGTTCCTGTATAAACGCCCGTTAACTGAAGTCTTTTCTTGGTGTGTTCTGTCCTGCTCTTCTCATGTTGTAAATTAATTTTCTGTTTCAGAGTTCTGTTAATAAGAGTAAAAGCAAAAATAGAAAAAAGAAACAGAAAGAACCAAAGGTGGGCAGTTCTAACTGATTCAGGACTTACCTACAGTGACTGTATTTATGGTTTTATTTGAAAATCAAATTGTGTGTGTGTGTGTGTGTGTGTGTGTGTGTGTACATTTTAGAGTATCTTCGTCCTACCAGGGATAAAAAGAGAGGAAGAGGACGATTTCTTCTTTGACGAAGATTCACTGTAATTTCTAGGTTTTTTTTTTTTTAATATATAATTTTTTAATTTACTTTTTGGAATTTCCACCTTAATCTCACTCGAACTTCTGTTTCCAGGATGCTGTTTGATGATCGTGAGCCGTTTAGTGTTCCAGGGTTTTTGAGGGAGCAGGTTGCAGAGTTTGAGGGGCAGTACCTCACTACAGGAAGCCACAATCACAGTAATAGATTTTTGGACAACAACCCAGATTCAACTAAAGAGAGTTTATATGAGTGAGTATTTCAGGAGTTTGTTTATTTTTAATTTTAGGGGTTTTGGCCAGTTTTTAGCATTAAAGCATTTAAATTGTTCACAGAGAGCAAATTAATAATAACCTGACTCCAGTAGCATTTTTGTGAGTAATGAGCAAGCAGGAGACAGTCTTTCCATAGTCTTTATTAATGCACATAATTAACTAGCCCTGCTTTGGAAATGAATTGGTTTAGTTGTAGCTTTTAGTAGGGTTAACTGGGCTTCTGGGAGTAACATGGGATTGGACAACACACTGTTGCTTTTACTTGTATGTATGTTGATAAGATACACACTTTCTGGAAGTCAGCTGTCATGAGAACTGTAACTTTGGGCACATGAAAATTTGAATTGTATGGATTCGGGCGGCTGTGTGCTAGCATGACATGGGAATTGACCTATACACATATACGCTAACTAGAATTTTCTGGGGGGTGGAATGGCATTTAAAAATCCAACATTTCATTGACACTGAATCTTTTAATCTCTTTCTCCTTTTTTGTTCCTTCTCTTCTATCCTCAGCTACTTTGCACAGATTCTGGAAGAGCACGGACCTCTTGAGGTGTCCGACCCACTGCTTGTAGGTGAGCTTAAGAACTTTCCTCCCGAAGCACTGCAAAAGATCGACGCCGCTGGAGGACTGCTAAACTTCTTGCTCGAGTCGCTCCGTTTTGTAAGGTGTGACGGAGTCATCGCACTGACATCACATGCCGTGTGCTTCGAGCACACTATGGATGATCTCTCTTTATTCAACAACTCACAGTCTCAGACATGTAGCACAGATGATTCAAGGACTACAGGATCCTTCCATCTCAACCCCACAGCCAAAGAATTCCTGCCCCAGTTTCAGCAACTCAGCACTGAATCTTGTGTCCATTCTGCTTGTCCCGATCTACCCAACCCTTATATTTCTGTCACTGAAATCGCTCTTATAAATTACCCATTAGTACCACTGAATGCTTTTCCCCTTGAGGCTTTTACCTCTGATAATGAATATAGTCATTTTGAGACATGTCCTAAAAATAAGAGTGTTCATGTTCAGGTACGAATTTATTTATTTATTTATTTATTTATTTTGCAAATTGATAAATATTTTTGACGAATAGTTTATTACTCCTAAATCTAAGGTTTATTCCTGTTTCCCTTTCAGACTGTTTGGAATAACAAAGATAGCAGAGATGATGTTGCCATTAATACAGAACCATATGTTCAGCTTGAAAAGAACAGAGTGAGTTGTACCACCTGTGTTCACTTTTTGCTTTTCTTTTTTTTCTACAGCCTTAAGATGTTAGTGTTGGAACTAGTGCTGGTTGTGTTATTCATATTGTATACCCCCCACTCCCCTCTCTTCTACCCATCCCTCCAGGGAGATATGACCCAATCAGAAAAAAACAACATAAAATTCGAAAAACAGATTCAGAATATAAGGGAAATGCTTACAGCTTCTCAAAACAAAAGACACCAGGCCTGTTCGGTACTTGATGCTGAAATTAAGGAAATTAATCAGCACATAGAGGTAGAGACCCCACTGCACGTTACTTTTTTTTGCTTCATTACAGTCTTGTTGAGGAATAGAAACAAACATAAAATTCTTTGTTTGCACATCCCTATCTAGATTTGCAACAAAGAATTGACTTTGTTCCAACAAAAGCTTGAAGATGAGGTACGGAAAGATCAGCAGGAGAAGAGAGACCACCAAGAGATGTTGAAGGTTTTGAAGGGCGAGATCAAAGAGCTGGTGGATTCTCAGGAGAGGTGGGACATCTAAATAGTAATTAATTAAACATATACACCAGAATGGTCCAGATCTAATTTTTATTATTGCCCCTCAGCCATCAGGCTGTTGGGATATTGTCATGACCTGCGTCTGCATCCATGTGTAAAAAAAACAAAAACAAAAAAAAAACTTTTCTGGGCAATTTCTCAAGAACTGCTGAGCGGATCCTTCTGAAATTTTGCATGCAGGCTTCCTATGGTGTGTAGGTGTGCATAGGCCAGTTCAGTTTCTTTGTTTTTACCTTGTCAAAATAACCTTGACCTTTTAAATTTTGTTAAATTAGGTTATTTATTAAGAGTTGCTGGGTGGTTGAGGGGTTCGCCCCTCTGGGCTGTTTGAGCTGGCTGTAAACACAGGGTTTTTGCACGGTGTTTTTTTTTTTTTTTTTTTTTTTTGGGCACATTAGTGTGTCACGGTGTGCTGGGCTTTCTGATTACTTGTCCTACCCCTACTGACCCCCCCTTGCACAGCGGTATCCCACCCTGCCTTCCAATGCACTGAGCTTAAGCAATCAAAGCAGAGTAGGCACAGAGAGATGAAAGACCACAAATGGGAGGTGGAAGCCAAACAGTCCGTCCAGTGCGCACTCAAAATCAGCGTTTAAGGGGGAGATGGGGAAGCAGCTTCCTGGAGAACTGTAGAGGTTCTTGAATTAGTAGTTTGCATATAAATAAATGGCAGGACATATTATTCATTTGTATAAATGAGCCGATGTTTGTGAACATAAGTTTGCATAATGTGTAAATGTGCCTAGTTTTATTTTATTTTTTGTAATAAAATTGCCTTATATGAACTGACATTCACAACCTATACTCGCGATTTCACACACTCGCAGGAGTGAAACAGCTGCCTTTTCAAACTGGCCAGTGTAAACTATCAAACAGATTTTAGCTGTAAAAACAGTAAAAACAACCTGATAATGAAAACACACACATGTTCATGTGTAATAGGACACTTTGGAAGGCTTTCATTTCAGTTTTAAGACTGTTTTCTGCAGGGTGGTTGTGCGGGAAGCTGGTGGGGTTATGTTAAGAATGCTTTGGGACACACAAACACCCAAATATATGAAATAAATAAAAAACTAAACCTGTCCTTTTGTATTACTGCCCATTTATCAAGGTTTTACACAGCAATGGTATACAGTGTTTTGCAATTTGCATGCACTTGTTTTTCCACACCACTGACTGCTCTGTTTCTGTGCCTCTAAGTATTTCCAAGCTAATCCAGGCTAACAATGTGGAGTACGATAACGAACTGGCGAATTTCCTTGCAATAAGGTAAGTACTGTAGCAGCTTTCGTTACACATCATTCTTTGTAGAAATCTTTAGACATTGTGTGTGTGTGTGTGTGTGTGTGTGTGTGTGTGTGTGTGTGTGTATGTATATATGTGTGTGTGTGTGTGTATATATATATGCCTCAATTGTACTAATGGTTAATGTCTATATTGTCTATCCTAAAGTAACCATTTGGCAGCTGAGAAGCTCACTTTGGAGGAAGAAATAAAGAAGTGTCGAGACCTGTGTGCGAAAGCAACCAGTCGATCAGTGGCAGCACAGGTAAAAGCTCACCACTCACCTCTCATATATTCCATTTCTGTATTCTAACACACTGTTTCAGATACATAGGTAACAATCTGTTTTTCCTGTGTATAGGTGTCCATCCTAAAAAATAGGCAAAATAATGGGCTGCGTGGCTTGAGGAAGCACTTGTCTGATGGGAAGCTAATTCTACAACACCTGACTGAGATGTCACCAAAGTAAGAATGTAGATCGAGAGCGTGTAGGGTGTTGCAGAGTGTGTTGGTTTCAATGTTTTCAAGTTCGCATATTTGATAATTTTATTTCCTTTTTTCACACTTGATTACATCACATTGTGAAAGAGTGGTTCAGGGAGCATGGCGAATCATTTTCACATCAGAGTCCTTATTTTAGACCCACTGAAAGTGAAATGTGTCTCATAATGTAAACTTTACATGGTCCAACAATACAGAAGTGCGTGATGTGATTTTTTTTTTTTTGGCCAGACAGTACAGATTGGCAAATATTTTGGATAGTGTTGTGAGATTGAGAAATGGGTTCCTCCATCCATATAAGTTGTTAGTGCAATAACATGGGAAGGAAATGACATGACCAAATTTGGTGGATTGGTTCCCTTCAGGATGGTCTTGGTTGCACTTTAAGTATTTAATTAATGCACTGAGTTACTTTAATGTTAAAAATAAAAATATTACTTTTAATGTTTTTATGTAATTGTTTTTCTCCTTAGTTGTATTAATGTATGCAACTTTTTTTGTGTGAATGAATTAATATTTGTAATTATTGTTGATATGATATGTAAACAATATTTACAAATAAAAAAGGTGCATACATTAATACAGTTAAACAAGTGTTTTTGAATAACAGGCTTTGGGGTCAACTTGACTTTGTTTCAAATCACAAGGTCACTTTTTCTCTATTTGGCTTGTCAGGGCTTGTTAGTGTGATATCTTTTAAAAGGAAATGAACTAGCATCACCAAATGTGGTGGATGGGTTCCCCGCAAAAAGATCTCTGAATTTGTATATGGATCACCTTGACCTTGTTTCAAGGTCAGAGCAGTGAACTTGGTGAACTTTTCTATAGTGGCATATTGTGGAATGGTCTTTTCTGGACCACTGTGGTCTGTTTTTTTTTTCCTTTTGACTTTATGTATAATGAATATTAAGACAAAAAGACACGATTGTATTGCAGTTTAAACAAAGAAAATCCCACATGTTTGGTTTAAGATACGCCGAAATGAGCTTACCCTGCGTGGTCAGCAATTTCTATGTTTATTTAATGAAGTCCAGAGTTTATATACACAGTGTGTCACTGGAGTGAGGGAACACGGGAAAGTGCGACATGTAATTCACAGGAATGTTAAGGTGGGGTCATCAGTAGAGCCGTGGCTAGTTAGAATACGTTCATATGCACAGGTGCAGGGTCTCTGATTCTTACATGTACACCGTTCTTTACAAAAAGCATAAAAGAGATGAATTAAAAGAAAACGAGTCGTGCGTGCCCAATTTTACCCGACCGAAGGAGTTGGTTTGTTTCCTGAACTTTTTAATGAACCCACTTCAACATATCAGTGATCTGTTTTCATTTCCCAGCCCTAATACAGACTCTGCAGCTTATGTTGCCTCATATGTTCACATGGAATTCCCTTTCTTGACACAAAGTCGATACTCAAGTCCAAAATGATCAGGTTGCTTGAATATATGCAGTGTATCTTGAACATTTTTCCCATAATATTAGAAGATTAATTTGAATTGCATTATTTATTGCTCTTGGTCCCTCAGAACTCCATTTTCAGGCTTCAGTTCCCTCATCGAGCCCTGGAAAGCATGTGTACAGGAACTTGAGAAGATGATCGTCAGAACCGAGGTTGGCCTGTCATTATTATGTCTAGATGTCCTAAAAATTTGTAAAATGTGAAATGAATATTTGCTGTATTCACAGATGATCACCGCACCTGATTAACCAATCATACAGACTGTATCACTGATTTCTCTTTGTTCATTGCTAATAAATGTAGATGTGAGGCTACAGGCTATATGTATTCCCATGTGTCACATCAACTCGTGGCTCATTCATTGATTTATTTTTGTATTCATTCAATATTAGACTAAGACAGTACTTGTGTAATGGTCCTGACCCCCAGGAAATGTGTACTTCTGTTTTTGTAGATGCAGTATGAAGAGCAGATAGAGCTTGTCAGAAAGGGTACCAGTCTGTCCTCTCTACCTGCAGTGACTGTACCAAACGTCCCTGCTCTTCCTCCTGTACCGGTAAGCATGCCGTATGATACCTGATTGGAACTGCAATGCATTCTTTTTCTTTTTATGCACTGCCAAAAAAAAAAAAGTTGTAATCAATTCCCATCTGTCAAGTATTGCCTCCCTGCCACATGACCACCAACAACCAGGGAGAGGCGTAAGCAAGCATGTGACACGTTATGCTGCCACCCGCATCTTTACGAGCTGTGTGCGCAACACACACTGAGGGGAAGCGCTGTCCACCCCTTGTATGAACAAGTGCACAGATGCCCATAGTTGGCTGGTGATCTTTGTAAATTACAGGGAGGTGAGCGCATGCCGTTCCTCCCATGTCTACCGATGGCTGCAGCATCAACCTGCACTCGAACTTGCAATCTCCAGATTTATAGTCACACACCTTGTCGATGTGCCACTTGGGAGCCCAGCAACATATTATTATTTAACCTTAACTGATGCAGTGAGTCCCTTCCAATTTCCTAAACAATCATGATGGAAGATGTTTCCCGTGGTTGTGTGAAAAATGGCACTGGCATAGATTGCTAAAATGGCGGAAATTGCTGAAGCCTCGAATACTGGGGTTACGAACTGTCCAACTTCTTATGTAAACCTGGAGAATAGGGCTGAAATCATCAAGTTCACACAGGAAATGGGGTCGGGAAAAATCTTCATCAGAGATTGTGTAAACACTTGAAGTTGAATTGTTAAAATAAAATAAAAAATCGTTAGCAGTAGAACTCGCAGTTATCTTTAATACTGAACATTTTCACATAAACAGTATGACAGGAACTCACAGGATTAGGACTAAACAGCAATGTGGCCATAAGAAAACCACCTCTTATTGGGAATCATCAGAATAAAAGGCTTCAGTTCGTTAGCGAGCATAATGACTGGACCAATGGGGGAAAAAAGTCATGTGATCTAAGGGGTGCATATTTGCTCTTTCTAAGAGTGATGGGTGTGTCAGGGTAAGACACAGACAGTAAAACAGTCTAAGACCCAGGGTAAGGGTAAGCATATGAGATAATGTACCCATCATGCATAGTGGCCATTGCTTCGGTTGGTCAGGTCAAGGCTCAGAAACATTGTGTTAAATAAAAAAGTCTTGTCAATCAGTACATAAATTATTATTATCATTTTTTTTTTCTTCAATCGCCTATTTTTCAAATCGAGTCCCAAGCTCACTTTCACCTCAGGTTCCTGTTCTCGGCTGACGGGAGCCGAACACAATGTTATAACTAATAACAATGTTATTATAATGTATTGAGATTGTTACACAAAACAGGAGGTCTGCACAATCAGTGCATTTGACTAAGGAACAGTAACTTTTTACTATTTATAAATAAACCTTGTGTACATTTTGGGACTGAGAGTGCCAACAGTCTGACGCACATCCAGCTCTCTCCTGCATAAAAATAATAAATATCAGATGACCTATTTACAGAGGATGCCTTACAGAAAACTCTGTGCACACACACACAGCAGAGGATTGAGGATTCCTTTCTCAGTAATGTACAAAACAATTATACGCGGGTTAAATTTCCATTTACCAAAAATACTTTGTACGATATTGCTTAGATATTGCGTTTGTTTTCACCTATGAATATAGAGGAAACCCCATCCAGTGTAGACGTAACTCGTGATATTAGATTTTTTTTTTAGTAATCATGTAATAATGAATATCTGAGGGGAAGATGTGTAATTCTGCAGAGGAAACTAGGATTGGGTGGCTGCATGGAAACTTCATATATTCTGGGGTTGAAGCTGATCATCCTACTCCTTCCTGGAGGGTTCATCCCAAAACCAGTTTAACCAGTAGTAGGGCAGAGTTAGATAGGTTATGGTGAGACAAGTGCACGTAGTCAGTGATGATAGGTGGAGCTGTTGAAATGAAACCATGATGAATTTTCCTGCATGTTGCATTTCTTTAATGAAGATAAGAACAGGGCAGTTATACTCAGGGATGAACCTAAACAACTAATTCACAGATTCCAAGTGAAACTTAGTGCAATTTGATTACATTTAGCATAAATTCAACTACAGAAAGGCTACAAACATCTGTTTTGTGCTGAGGGTAAGATAGTGATGCAAACTCTGAACCAAAGGAGGGAACCGAATTACTGCAGAAATGCACCAAAAAATTAGAACCACTTTTAATAGGGACCCCGTATATAGGTGATCTCTTAATTTATTTCATAGCTGTGTGTTTATGGTGTCTGGACAGAAGAAAAAACTATTACTAAATGCTATTTTTATGATATTAGTGCAATTATTTATCCATCCTTGTTGTTTGATTTCTTTAAAGGAGTTGTGTTAAGTTACTGCATATGTTTGGCCTTTTACAGATGCAAGTTAGTAAACTAGTGCACTTAAATCTATCGGTGGTAACGTCGTCTGCAGTTTAACCTTGACTTTAGAAATTTTAATTAAATGTTAGTGTGAAAAAACTGCAAAAATGATTCTACAAACCATAATCACAGAATATATGCAAAATAAACGCAACCACCTTTTAAATGGCGATAACAGCTTGAGGTCACTGCCAAGGTGCTTCCCATCTCTTGCGGACATATCCTAAATTCTAAAAGAAAAAAAAAAGCACTAATGACATGGGTCTGTCACTAACATTTCGCCTCATAATGTCAATTTTTTTTATGTCCATAGAAATTTTATACGTGTTTGGACATGTTTTTGGGCATTTAGATCAATCATTACTTAATTTACAGTTTCCTTGTACAGTGTACTATAGTGTAAATACCAAATTTCCTATTCTTGCTCCAGCCCATGTTACGATGACAGAGCTGATAAAATGTCCATGACATTGTGAAATTTACACTATTGACATACTATAATCCATAACATATTTAAAAATTGGCATAGTACAATGCTCTTAGACTCAATATGATTTAAAAAATAGGCCACAAGGGTCCAGACACTCCTCCTGAAAGGACCATGTTATAATATGCAAATATAGAACAAGCTTAGCAAGTTTGAAAGCCTCTGCTTCAGCGAGCGGCAAGTGAATGTTCAGAAACCTAATACTCAGTTTTGCCTTTGTGACCTTGAAAAGTAGATCAAGGTCACTCACACAAATTCATCCTAGCACTTGTAGTAGTGAGCCAGCATACCATTTTTAAAAGTTCCAGCTTCAGCACGCGGCAAGTAAATGTCCAGAAATTAAAGTGTGAAGGACCGACGGACAGAACCCATGTAGCTAATCCAAAATAAGGGTCTGGGATTATGGTCCATTCTGGTGAACCATCATCTCACAAGCTTAGCAGCATACGGTTTATGCATGTTTACGTTCTTGACGATGTGCTGAGTAACACATTCTTCTATTGAATTTGCTACTCAGCAGTAGCAAAACTGGGGGGGAGGATTAATTTCCAGTTAGCAAAACATTTTTCAAATTCTGAAATGGTGGTTTTCATTAGCCTTACCCATATAAAGATCTACCTTCTAAAAACAGGATTCAACAATTATAATATGAAATTATAACCTTTAAGCGGTGACGGAAAATAATTTTGACTTGCCGACAAATTTACCGCTGTTTGATTTTTTGAAATAATGAACAGTTTTCAAAGTACGGAGCATGTGCAATACATGTAACACAGCTTCTTTAATTTCTGCATGCACTTTCTTTTTCCTGAAACAAGTTTTTATGCGAAGCATCGACAAGGTGCACAGCAGATCAAGCTGGAGATCACCTCTTTGAATCTAAGTGGTCGAGAGTCCATGGGAGGGAGGGATTGCATACACTCATCTCTCTGTCACTTACCGTGATCACCAACCAATCATGGGCATCTGTGGGCTTGTGCATACATGGGATAGTGCTTTCACCATAAGGCAGCTCTCAAATGTGCATGCACTGCAGTTCATAAAAGATGTAGGTGGCAGAACTGCGTGTCACGTGGGGGCATGTGCATGCTTCCCTGGTTGGAGGTGGTCGTAAGGTTTAGGGAGGCAACACTTGACAGGTGTGGGACTCCAGTAATGTAGTCATCAGTGGAAACATGGCTTAGTAATAGACCCACATTAAGCTAAAGATAAAGAGATCTTTATTGTCAGCTGTTGCATGAACAATGAAAATCAGTAAATGAAAATCTGACACCGTTTTAAGTACATTTCTGCTTTCTGTATGTGTTTTTTTTTGTTTGTTTTTTTTTTTTTTTTTTTTTTTAATCTGTCACATGTCTAAAAAAGGGAAAATCGGTGGTTAGTGTTTTTTTTGTTTGTTTGTTTGTTTTTTTTTTTTTTTTTAATCTGTCACATGTCTAAAAAAGGGAAAATCGGTGGTTAGTGTTTTTTTTTTTTGTTTGTTTTTTTTTTTGTTCCTGTGTGTAGTAGTAAATAATTATTGTCAGGGAAGCTCAACTTAAATGATTTGTCCATCAGCAGCCAGTTTTGCAACTCCCTGTGCAGCACACACACCCACACACCCCATATGGAGTTCAGCAGCATCCTGTCAGGCCTCAGAACCACAAGGCAGTGAAGACGCAGCACGCCAGGCACACGCCTCCACCATACAGTGAACATTTTGCTGCTGTAGCGCCCCCTGCACCCTCTCCTCCAGTTCAGTCTTCACAGCCTCTCACTATATTTGAGAGGATCGTAGATCGTCTCAGCTCCATGTTCCCTCACTACAGCAGGTGAGACTCACACATCTGTACATGCTTGTGTTATTGTTAGCAAATTTTCCAATTTAACCATGACAACCACATCTGTAGCCTGTGTGCCATTAACACAGCTGAGAATGTCAACATTTCACTGGGTATCTAAAAAAAAAAAAAAAAACTACATAGCATATTAAATTTCATTTAATATAATATGTACTGTAAATTCTTTTGAGGGGAATATCATATAATGTACACACACACACACGTGTGTGTGTGTGTGTGTGTGTGAATGTATATAAATGTATTACTTTAAAGTGGGTAGATTATAGCTAGCATGATAAAATATATTCCTATGTAGTTATTACAAGATTACTTGGCAGCAGTTGCATCAGTTATGCCCAAGATTTGCAAGATTTGGTTTCTGTTCCCAGTTTCTTTTAGCAGCATCAGATGTTTTGCCTGAACGACTATCTACATGAAGTAGAGCGTGTTGTTAATAATCCCATGGTGTTAATAAAGCACTGCACTCGAGCTACAGACGTTTGGTTTCATGATTCCTTAGTTCAGATCTCATTTGTGAGGGTTTCATTCTTTACAATGAAAAGTCTCTATTAACATACGCTGTCCTGCCCAAAAAGGTTTCACCTTTATTTAAATAGGCAAGTAGACAGAAGCCTTTGATTGGATAATTATTGCAGTGATATGTTTCAGCTCTCCACATGCTATTTAACCTTATCCTTAACTGATAACCTTAACTGTTAACTTCACTGACTGAAAACTTGACTGTGTTCAAATGTCATGTTTACAAAAAAAAAAAAAACAATTCTGTTTTCCTGAGAGCCTAAAGAACAGACTCTGGGGCAATGGGAAAAAGTCACATGATCAGTCCAGATTTAGCTTATTCCAGAGTGAGGGACGTATCGGGGTCAGTGCATGAAGTGATGTACTCATCGTGCATAGGAACCACCGTACTAGCCTCTGGAGGTAGTGTTGTGATCTGGAGCTGCCACAGTTGGTCAGGTTGAGGCTCAGCAACATGATGTGTTAATAAAAGTTTCATACATTTTCACCTCAAACCCCTGACCGAAAACCTGTTGCCTGTTCTGGTCTGTTAACCCTACTCATTCAGATGTATCACGATTGGTGTTGAATCATAATAAATTGCAATCATCGTGGCAAAATCTTTGACAGTCAGAACTTTTTTCATGATCCCTCCAAGGTCTCTCAACCTCACGACTCTCTCAAATTGTAGACACTGTGGCCCCACTGTAAACCCAGGGTGATACAGAATATTGTTTTTGTTTTGTGTGTGAAGAGACTAATTGGAGTATTGATGCATGAAAACTTCTCTTTTCATTATCCTGAACAGTTCAGCCTTTAACACAGTTTAATTTTATATTTATTTATAATTTGCATGTGCTACTGTATGTGTTTCAGACCAGTCCTGACCAAATTTATTCAAGAGGTTCGCACAATGAATGGCGGTAGTCTGAGTATGCTGAAGTATGAAGAACTGATAAACAAAACAGCGCAACTCATTCTTGACCACCAGGAGCGCTCACAAGTGAGTCGGGAGTTCTTTTTTACCTAAAATTACCTAAACAAAACCCAAGAGCAGTTTATTATGCACAGAATATATAAAATATATTTAAGTAAGGTGTAACTGTTGCACTTGTATGAAAATAAGGTGTAACTGTTGCACTCTGGTATGAAAGTGAGGTGTAATGGTTGCACTCTTGTGTGAAAGTGAGGTGTAACTTGCACTCTGAGGTGTAACGTTTGCACTCTTGTATGAAAGTGAGGTGTAACGGTTGCACTCTGGTATGAAAGTGAGGTGTAACTGTTGCACTCTTGTGTGAAAGTGAGGTGTAACGGTTGTACGCTTGTGTGAAAGTGAGGTGTAATGGTTGCACTCTGGTATGAAAGAGGTGTGACGGTTGCACTCTGGTATGAAAGTGAGTTGTGACGGTTGCACTCTGGTATGAAAGTGAGGTGTGACGGTTGCATTCATGTGAGGTGAGGTGTAAAAGTTGCACTCTGGTATGAGAGTGAGGTGTAACGGTTGCACTCTGGTATGAAAGTGAGGTGTAACGGTTGCACTCTTGTGAGGTGAGGAGTAACGGTTGCACTCAATATGAAAGTGAGGTGTTGCGGTAGCACATCTGATTAACAATTATGGTTTTTGATTAGGTGCAAATTAACTCCGAGAGTAGGGATGTGGCTGCAGTGAGAGATTTTGCAGTACCCAGTCCAACTCCCCCACCTGCACATGCGTGGAAGAGTGTGTCATCTCAGCATCGCAAGTCTTCCAGAGCTGTAAGAGTCTAGCATTTTACACCACTTGCTCAATTACCCCACCATAACAGTTTTCATATTCATACACCACCCTGAAATACTTCATATATCTGTCCTCTTCCTCCTTACCCTCCTCCCACCGGTACTCTCTCTGTCTCACTCCCTCCCTATCCCTCCCTCTCTCCCCTCCCTCTGCCTTTCTCTGGCTTGTTCTCTCTCTCTCTGCCCCCCTTTCGCTCCTTCTCCCTCTCATCCCCCTTGCATACCCCCGGTCTCTTCTTTATCTCAGATAAACCTGGAGGATCCTTGCATTATTTGTCATGAGGATATGGCGCCTGAAAACCTGTGTGTGCTGGAATGTCGCCATAGCTTCCACAGAGAGGTGAGACTCAACGTTATAAATCCCAACATTCCAGTAAAGCGCTCTGTCCCCGACACTCCAGTACATCAGGACCAAAAGCCTGATCAGTGTATTGTTTCTTTCATGTATATAGTGCATAAAGTCATGGCTGAAGGAGCAGAACACTTGTCCCACCTGCCGAGAGCATGCACTCTTACCTGAGGACTTCCCCATGCTGCCAGGGCGACATCGAAAGGGACACTTGTACACAGCACCCAACTTTTAACTGTAATATTAATCTATACATGTACATTTATACAAGAGTCACTTCATTTAGAACACTTAAGGGATTTTCATCATATCACATATGCAGTATAATGTAGTAACCAAGTCAGTTACTGAATATAAACATGTTTTTAACAGTGATTCTGATACCAATATAATCATTTAACACTTTATTAAGGGAGCCGTAACTGCAAATTCTTGTTGTACTTGGATGTTTCATGTCCTGATTCTTGCTTTATGTTGGTTATGAGATCAGTAACCTTGGGTCAAACACTTAATCTCTTAAAACAGTTTAAAGGACCAATAAGTATTTTCTTTTAATAAATGTTTTAATTATATCTTTCTGCATTTATCAATATTACACTTAGAGGAAAAAATAAGTTTATTATTATTTTTTTAATATTGTTTAGGATTTTTTTTCCTCCTTTCAAAAAAGAAAATAAAAAATATATAAAAGAAAAAGTTTTTGCATTCTTCAGATTCTCCGGTGGGTTTAAACTACATAATGGGGTTAAAGATACAAAAATAGGGATTGTGTGTGTGCACTACTGGAAACCAGGGCACTGTTACTGTAATCTTCTAGGATGTTGTATATCATATACGCAATGCAGTGATGGGTCCATAAGTTTTTGGACAGTGCCTCATTTTATAATCTTGCCCCTCTACACCACCATAATCGATTTGAAATGAAACCATCAAGATGATGAAGTGTAGAATTTCAACGTGTTTCACTAAAAAGCATTTCTGGCAACATCCTGATGCCCAGAATAAGCACAATTTATGGGTAGGTGTAGACTGATAACGGTGCTACTACATAAGTGTAAATACTTTACCTTTTATATATATATATATATATATATATATATATATATACACACACACACACACACCCACACATACAATATATGGGGAAAGGTTTATGGACACGTGACCATCAGACCCATTTGAAACTTCTTCCCAAAGTTGGCGCCACAAGGTTGAAAGCACACAATTGTACAGAACGTCCTCATCTGCTGTTGAGTTACAGTTTCCCTTTACTAGCACTGAGGCTCAAGCCTGTGCTAGCATGATCATCCCCCCTGCACACACACACAGCTCCATGATAACATGCCTTGCCAAGGTTGGAGTTGCTTGCACAGAGCGCTGACCTCAACCCCACTGAAGACGTTTGGGATGAACTAGAAAACCAAATGCCCCCGGTGTCCCGGCCTGACATCAGTGCCTGTTCTTAATAATGCTCTTGTGGATGAATGATTGCTTGAATGATGAATGGCGTTACAAACCGTATTATTTAACGTCACTACATTTATACTTTATATTTTATATTTATATTTGACTCTTAACTATTGGTGTCCTTCAAATAGTTATTGATATTTTATTCTTCTTCAAATACAGGACTGTCATAATAAGCATTTCACTACATGTACTGTGTCTGATTAGGTATGTGACGGATTTGAATGATCAAAAATCCCCACAGCACACACTCCAAAATGTAGTGAGGAGCCTTCCCAGAAAAGAGAAATTTATTATAACATCAAAGAGGAAAAAACTATCAAGAAACACAAATGAGTGTTATGGTCAAGTGTCGTTAAACTTTTGCCTATATTGTATGTGTGTGTGTGTGTGTGTGTGTGTGTATAGATAGATAGATAGATAGATAAAAACACTACCCACTCTACCCTGCAGTTTCTTGTGTTGCCTTAAATGTTAAAGGGCAACTGGCGATAAATGTTAAAGGGCAACTGGCGATAAATGTTAAAGGGCAACTGGCGATAAATGCTGGAATAGCATTAGGTGAACTTAAAACAGCCAAGTAGTTTATCACAGAAAGCATCCGGTGTATCGGCACTGAAATATGGAGAGTACCAGGAAATAAAGAATAAGTTATTATGGCGAATATACAATCAAGTCTGTAGAGTCAGTGGTTTGTGTTTACACTGCGACCACGATGTCCTCGATTTGATAAAATCATGATGAGCACGAAGGCGTTGTGGGATCGAATTGTGACGATATTAATGGAACTTTGCGGATTTGTGATGATCGTGACAATTTTTGACACAAAAGTTTTGCTGTTATTATTACGATTTATTATGATTTGATGCCAATCGTGAAAGAACGTGGGAATTGTAGTACAGCTTAACAGAGCATAGCAGACCTTGATGTGCCATCGAAGGGGATCTTGATGAACTGGAAAACACGATTCCTTTTAAGTTTGGATGCACCCTGCCTCCTTTCTATACCCCAAGTGTGCTCCTAAGTTGTGGAGATCATGGACACTGTGGCCCAGTGTAAACCCAGGGTTATAAACACTTGGTGTTCTACTTCACTATAGAGTGGTGCTCTATACACGGCTGAGGCTTTCTAGCTGAAACTACCGACAAAGTCTGAGGATA
>JAQMYF010000016.1:6318314-6345190 GCA_030014195.1 Neosilurus mollespiculum
TTTTTTTTTTTTTTTTTTTTTTTTTTTTTTTTTTTTTTTTTTTTTTTTTTTTTTTTTAACCAGAAGAGTAAATCATCTTTGCATGAAGTTCTTCTATTTAGGGCAAACACACTCCTCAACTATAAATGTTTAAAAATATAGGCCATGTTCCCTCCTGGCAGCTGCCGCACATTTTCTGCTCCTGTCTCCAGGGTCAGCTATCCCGAGTTCCTTTCTCGGAGAAACTGATTCCGGGTTCCTAACCCGTGAGCTTTTCTGTCAGCAAATACTGTGTTAAACTGTGCTGGGAAATGTGTCAAAGTGCAATGCAATTTCATGCCTGTTACCCGTTTTCCTATTGGTCGGCGCGCCTGCGCTTTGCCCTAGCAACAAAAGTGGGTTATTTGCATACGCTTTCCTGATTGGCTCCCACTCCTGCTCGGCAGCCAATAGCGCACCGTCTTCCTGGTGGTAGGCTATGCTAATGAGGCACTGTTGCTGGGGGTTGAGAGGCGCCGGTTGCCAGTGTGCTTCTGGTGCATTGTGACTGCCTGGTGAGAGACGGTGATAAATGAGGACTTAATGATCTGCACAATTCCCTTTCACTGCAGACACGTTCAATGTTTCAAAATGCCGCTCTTGACAACGTACACCAGTGTGTGTGTGTGTGTGTGTGTGTGTGTGGCTATGTTCGATCGAGCAGGCGGAATCAGATTGCCCCAACACCAACAACAGGCAGTCAGAAGTTCTTGTTTTGTTTCATTGTTTGCTTTGCGTGATTCCTTGTCGAATCCCTGTGCGCTCAGCTGAAATGCAGACGCGCGCACGCTCACAGCTCATTTTGTGCCGTTCTTCTTAACAGTGTTAAGTTCAGGAAAAATGAATATTGTGAGGTTTCAATAACGAGGAGCAATAAATTTAATTTCTGAATGCCAGGTGGCTAACGTGTGAGCGTGTATGGCCACGCCATCTCATTTGTCTGATATGGTGTATTTCAATAATGGAATACTGTGGGGATGCAGGAGGATGGTTCGAGCTATGGGCGTGTGTGTGTGCGCGTGCGCGCCTGTGTGTGTTCCAAGTATAGATCCTGTGGTACTGTTGTTGAGCTCTTCGGTTTGGAGAGTGATGGAGAACCAGCTGAGTCATACACACACACACACACACGCACACACACACACACACACACACACACTCTTATGCATCGCTCCACTTGCGCTTCTCTCATGTTATACAATGGCACCTGGCATTACAGTGACTTATAGTGTTTATGCTGCTCATATTAAACTGTATCGTCTGTCTCTGATGTTCTGATCGTGGCTCTACAAAATGATGTCCAAGTTTTTTAAAGATTAACTTTATATCCCAACCGTGTTAATGGGCAATTCCGTTTTGGTCTTTATGTAAACAATCGTCCCATGTTGTTTCGTGCGTCAGCCAATCCTACACTTTTGTAAAGACCTTCTAGAGTTTAGAAAAGTGTGGAATATATTTTTTTTGGGGGGTGGGGGGGGTGGGGGTGGGGGGAGGAGTTAGGGATTAAAATAGTGTTTATTAAAAGTTTTGGTGGAAGTAGGCGTGCACTAAGCTACTTGGGTTACTTAGGTTATAAAAAAAAAACAGAATAGTTTTGCCTACTGCAGATTATCTCTTCAAACCCGTGAGGTATTTAATCAGTTTTAACTTTCCTACTGTGGCTTTTTATGATCTTTTTATTCTCATTTGTGATATCATTTTAATAGTAAAAGAATTTGGGTGGGGTAGTGGTTAGCATGTCCTGTGTATGAGTCCCGGGCTTGGGGGTTTGTGTGTGGAGTTTGCATTTTCTCCACGTGCTTGCAGAGGTTTTCCTCCGGGTACTGTGGTTTCCTCTCGCTGTCCAAAGACATGCAAGTTAGGCTGTTTGGCTGTTCCAAGTTCCCCTAGGTGTGAGTGCAAGTTGTTCAGGGTGTACCCTGCCTTCAACCAGTGTCAGCTGAGATAGACTCCAGCCTTCCCGTGACCCTTGTAGGTTTTGGCGAGTGAGTGATTAACAGATGACGAATTTTGTCTTATATATGTTTGTATCTGTATCCCTGGAGTGGACGAACCTCAAGTTTTCTGTGATATTAATTGTTATTGTGACTTGTAAAATGAATGGAACGATCTGATTGGTTCCCTGTCTCAGGATAGACTCGGGATAACGTTCGAAGCGAAGCAGCTCAGATGATGTAATTTACATGGGATGATTGTTATTCTTTAAACATGCAAAAAATCCAACCATAAAATCTGTTTAGGTTTCTTTTTGTTTGTTTTTTTAAGGTTCCTGTGTAGTATAAACCCAGGCCCTGTGGATATCACTGAATCGTCCCCTAACATTCTGTCTCAGTGACTACTTGATGTCCACCTCACCTTCAGTAAATAATTGCCGCCATGCTGACTTTATTTATTTATTTATTCATTCATTCATTCATTCATTCGTTTATTTATTTATTAATCAATCAATTAATCTCATAATTTCATTATATTTAATGCTAGTTTTTTGCTCTCTGTTTGTTAGCAGGTGTTAATAAGTAGCTGATAGACATCGAAGAGATGTTGGAATATAGTAAAATGTTTGTCATATTGACCAACCCAGGTACAGATAGATTTAAAAAGAAGAGAAAAAAAAAACGAAGCCATCTTAATAACAAATGTTATTTCAGAAAATGTCTGGAACGACGTTCAGACATGACGTTCCAGAAGTACACCGTTCAGAGACCAGTTCATTTGAGCTTCATGTTAAACTCTGAAGTCTCGTTTGCGGGTGATACCAGCGGATATTAGTGTTTGGATTCAGTAGGGTTCAGCTCACTCAAGTTATCGGTGGGCGTGTCGAGCCGACGGGACTGATTTATTTGTAATTTAAAGAGGATTGTGTTGCCTGTGCAGATAGTAAACCCCGTACATGCGCAGTGAACAGGACATGCTGGCAAGTGAGCTGCAAATCAGCCACGATATTTGTGCCCAGTAAATATGGAAATGGCTCTTACTGATAAATTGCTCGATTGTCCCAACACGACTGGCTACAGCCACAGCTCATAGTTGGATTTTATTTAGCCTTGTTGCCATCCCCTGAAATGCCATCATTTAATGCCTGAAATGATTGGACATGATTTTACGCTGCCATGTAATAAATATTGTGTTCATCTATCCGTTATCTATACTGTTTTTCCATCAGGGAATCGAGAGCCTACCCGAGCTGTGTTTGGGCGAGAGACGGGTCCACTGTGGACGGGTCACCAATCTGTTGCAGGACTAACACAAACCCAAACAATTATTTAAGCTCACATTCACATCTCTGGGCAGTTTAGAGTAGCCATTTGACCTAATCTGTTCAAACTGTTGGAGGAAACCCTTGCAAACACAGGGAGGAATAGCAAACTCTTCACAGAAAGGCCCTTGTCCACCACCAGGTTTAAAACCAAAACCTTTTTTTTTTTTTTTTACTCTGAGGTGACAGTGCTAATCACTAGAACTCTTCCCCACCCTGGTACGCACTGGAGGTCGCAGTCACAGTAAGACGTGAATAGGTCCAGGGTGCTGAGCTGTTTTTAGTTTCAACTAATTTAGATATAAATGTTGACACACAGGAAATGCATCTTTATGTACACGACCTGTGGAGTCCTGTATGAATAAATGTCTTACATTTTACTTACACATCATATGTTTATAGGATCTTTATAGCATCAGGTCTGCTTTTGAGGGACTGAAGCAAATGCTGGGCGTGTTCTTGTGACAAAAGCATGATCGCATGTTCCTGTTTTAGGTCTGTGCTTTTTCGGATGTCCTGTAACCCGATCTGTAGTTACTGAGGCAGGTCCGTCTCACGAAAGAACATATTAGACCTTCCTGGTGTTTCGCAAATAACGTTCAATTATGTTGCGATGTAGAACGTCTTTGGTCCGTTTCCAGCCGAGCGTTCTGGGAGATGGAAATAGCGGCCTGCGACCTACTCATCATTTTATCTCTAGAGGGCAGTAGCTGGACTTTGTGGCTGTTGTTTGGGTCACAACAAACCAGTTCTGTGTTGATCTAGCGGTCTGTTGTGTGGTTCGTCTGGTCTTCCTGCTGTGATGCAGTTTGTGAAGGACTAGATTATAGGCGATCCAGGTGTTTATTAGGGGATGAGGGAATACCGAAACATGCAGGTGTTCTTCAGCACTGCAGTTAAGGCGAGAATCCTGTGTTACGGCGTGCCGACGTAAGCATACGATTTTGTTTTATTGTGCTCGGTGTGTCGTCACTTTTTATCTCAGGACTCTTGTACTTGAGGCATAAGATTCAGGTTGCTGCTTAAAATGTTACCCCTGGTATTATTAAGGTATTGCAGGCCTCTGTGATAAATACCATGCTGGTGTTTGAGTGTGTGTAAGAAAGTTTCAGTAAGGTGATACAGTCCATAATTAACAGTTATTCACTGAAATTGTGGTGGATGTCGATGGGACCGTTCAGGGATCTCCACCACGCCCTCGCTCCAGGTTTATTGTGTTTTGTTTTGTCAGCAAAACAGCTCTGGTTTTCATGGTCAAGACCCACATGCGCTTCATTGGTTTCAGGGATTTTACATCATGTGAAATAGTTAGTGGTGAACTCTCCGTCGCTTTTCACGACACCTCCACTTCAAGTACAAGGTGACAAAAGCCAGGTTGTGTGTTGTAGTTTGGATGGATCACTGGCTCCGTATAACATTTCCACAACCTCGCAGGTCAGGAGAACTTTATAGACTGATTGAATTCCCTTCGACTTGCTTAATGCTTTTAAACTTTAGTTTGAAGCTTTATTTGCTTCAGTGAATTCTGGTCTCCCGTCCATAGAAACAACTTGTTGTCTTTTGAAAAGAGTGATGGTGGGGTGGCTTCTCGCACAAAGTTAACATTTCCTTAGATATTCGTGGTGTTGTTTTCCCCCCACGTCTTAATTTATGTTCTGAAATTCGTCGTGCTGTGAAACAACTCTAAAGTAAACTGCTAATTGGAACGTTAAAGTTTTGACAGTAAAGTACTTGGTTTACAATTTGTGCAATTTTGTTGGAACTGCTATTTTTAGAAACTCAGTTTTTTTTAGTTTTTTTTTTTTTTTTTTAAAGTTAAAAACTATGAGGGTCATATTGTATATCTTCCGGCGTATTTATTTGGGACGGCTTTTTGTGGAATTTGTCGGATTTTGGAATCAGTGACTAACAAGCTGTAAGAGTTTGTCAGTTGTTTTTGATCCAAGCATTATCCCGAGTGGGTGATGAGCAGCTATTGAATGTAGCGAAGTATGAGATAGAGAATGATTCGGTAGAGGGTTTGGTTTTCACGTTACTTTGTTGTGCATGCCATTTGTACAACAATCATTTGGCTTATCCCATGGCATTTGTGCAATACCAGGAATTATTTGATGGCTTTTCACCTTTCAGAAACAAGAAAATCTGTTGAATGAATGAGATTATTATCCTGAGATTGCAAACCGATCAGATTGCTGAGTTCCTGTGTAGGATACACTTATCCTATCGTATAATATAGAAGTGTACTGATGTGATCTCTAGGCTCCATTATCCTGGTTCTGATTCTGTAATGTGTGTGTAATTGCAGGAGGAGAGACCTCAGCATGCAAACCCTCGTCTGTCCGGCTTGCTCCCTCGTTTTCGTTCAATGCGGCAGATGTGCAGATGGCTGCGCAGACGCCCCATTCTCACCCGCCATTCAGTGACGGCCACCAGGCAAGCGCTGACGCGCCGGCCACCGTGCTGCCCTACGGCCCACAGGCCCCGCAGCTCAACACCACCCAGGTACAGAAACACACCACATACATGAAGCCTTTACCACTCTGACAGTAATGTGTTTACAGCATAATATGATCCATGTTCAATCAACTTCTAAATCTGCACATACCCCGTGATGTAGTATTGCTCTCTTCTAACACCACACACACCTGCAGCGAGTCTATTCCATGCCCAGACTGCTTTTATTTCTGGTGTTTTAATATTCCTGAAGATTACCAGAAAAAAAAAAAATGCAAGTAATGTCGGTATGTTAAGGGAATTGTCTTTGTGCATGTGTTTGATCAGGTGACTGCTGATGTGGTGATGTTACAAAGGCGGATCCCCCAGTGCTTTCGGGATCCAGCCACAGCCCCGTTAAGAAAGCTCTCCATTGAACTGATCAAAACTTACAAACACATCAATGAGGTGAGAGTCTTCCCAACCCCACTCACATGACTACCAAAGGTTTTATTAAAGCACATATTGTGTGGGCTTCCAGAACAGAGTAATTGTTAAGATCCAGACATTTGATTAGTTGTCAATATCCATATTTTCTACCTTCAGGTTTACTATGCAAAAAAGAAGCGGCGGCATCAACAGGGCCAAGGGGAAGACTCGAGTAATAAAAAGGAGAGGAAAATCTACAATGACGGTTATGACGACGACAACTTTGACTACATTGTTAAAAATGGCGAGAAATGGTTGGACCGGTATGAAATCGACTCGTTAATAGGCAAAGGCTCCTTTGGACAGGTGGGTCTGACTCATGCAGGGTGGAGAAGGAAGAATATCAGACACTGTTCTGTAGTACCGGATAGACAAATTTTGCATGGTCATAACCCAACTTTCATTGAATTTCGGTATCTGTCTCCCCCTGCTGGCAGGTTGTGAAAGCCTATGACCGCTTGGAGCAGGAGTGGGTCGCCATCAAGATCATCAAGAATAAAAAGGCTTTTCTGAACCAAGCACAGATCGAAGTACGGCTCCTGGAGCTCATGAACAAGCATGATACTGAGATGAAGTACTACATAGGTAAAGGATACCTACTATTATTATTATTATTATTATTGTGTATAATGTTAATTATACTAAGTATGTGTAGTTTGATGTGACACTGAAACTGACTACAGTATTCGGTACAACCACTGCCTGCTGTTTTCTTATTATACACAAAAGAATACAAGCTTTAGTTAATATTTCAAATGCCTCGTGGTGCCATCTAGTGTCTGTAGTGAAAATCTGTACAAAAAGGCTCGGTCCTTGAGTATAAATATTTTACATTTGTTTAAGCCTTTAGCCAAATCTTGTTCATACGTAAAGAATAATGTTATGTTTGCAGTCTGGATCGTCTGTGTAAGATATTTACGCTTTGGTGGAACCATGGTTAGCATGTCTGGCTCACAGCAAAAAGGGTCCTGACTTCAGTTCCCAGGCTCAAGGGCATTTCTGTGTGGAGTTTGTATGTTCTCCCCGTGCTTGTCTTGGTTTCATCTGGATACTCTGTTTTCCTCCCATAGTCCAAAGACATACACATTAGTCTAGTTGGCTGTTTGAAAGTGTCCTTAGGAGTGTGTTGGCCCTGTAATTCACTTGCAAGCTGTTTAGGGTGTGCCCAGAGTGTCTGAGATAGGCTAAAGCCTCCCCGCAACCTTAGTAGGATTAGGCGTTTCAGCAAATGAATGAAGAAATGATTACTGACATTGACATCCCTCTGTTGTTTCATGTCCTTAGTTCACCTAAAGCGGCACTTCATGTTTCGGAACCACCTCTGTCTGGTGTTCGAGATGTTGTCCTACAACCTGTACGACCTGCTTCGTAATACAAATTTCCGCGGGGTGTCGCTGAACCTGACACGGAAGTTTGCGCAGCAGCTGTGCACGGCACTGCTCTTCTTGGCCACACCTGAGCTCAGCATCATCCACTGTGACCTCAAGCCTGAGAACATCCTGCTCTGTAACCCCAAGCGATCGGCCATCAAGATCGTTGACTTTGGCAGCTCCTGCCAACTGGGACAGCGGGTGCGTAGACGGCGCCTAATAGGCCCTGGTTATTTCATTTGCTTCCTGTTTGTTTGGTTATACTCTGAACAAATTGTACCTGTCTATAGCTGACATGCTGAATAATCCTTATAGTTAAAGATGTAAACTTGAACGGATGAGGGGTATCTGATGGCAAGGAGACAGGGGCGGGGTGGAGGTTGAGTGGCGGTAGTTTGTAAATGTTGCTCATACTGTTTGTTCTAAAGTTGATATACATTAATAGTGAATATCTTTTCTCTCCTGTCATCATAGATATACCAGTATATTCAGAGCCGCTTCTACCGCTCCCCTGAGGTACTGCTGGGCATGCCGTATGACCTGGCCATAGATATGTGGTCACTGGGCTGCATTCTGGTGGAGATGCACACCGGAGAGCCCCTGTTCAGTGGAGCCAATGAGGTACATTTCCTTAGAATGTGCATGTTCTCTGTAGACACCTCCGAAGAGAATGTTTTCTTGATAATTCCTGCAGGTAGTTTATATGGTAATGCTTTAAAGAGCTTAGCTTAGCTCGAAAGTTTCCAGGTTTTTAAAACCACATCACTGTCTTGCCTCTGTTGTGTACATATTTATTTGTGATGTTTCTTTGTATTGAGTAAAGAAGAGGAAACTCGTTTATTTGGAAATCAGTTAGAATGCAAATCTGTGGGCAGTTGTTTAAAACCGCAAGAGCTACCCAGCCTCATTAGAATAGTGATGAAGTCAGATGTGGGAGTCAGGATGTCTCTCAGAAGCTGTGGTTGTGTAGTTTTGTCTAATTCCACACAACTGGAACAATACAGTTAGGTATTTCACTCTGCTCATGTGATGTGTAAAGAGAAATTCTACCATGTAGATTTAGGCACTGCCTAAAAGCAGCACTTCCGATAGATATCCGTATTGATAAGTGTCTGAGGCTGGTGTAATAAGAATAGCACAGTTCCTTTAAGAGATGAATCAACTGCAGACCTAAAGGAAATAAATAAATCTCCCCTGTGCAAAAGGGGGAAAGGTTAACATACAATTTTTTTTTTTTATGGCTGATTTCCGCGTTCATTTGTTTCACCCATCTTTTTAGTTTAGATATACGTTTATCAAGTTCAAGTTTTGTGTTCCTGTTAATGTTGGGTGTTTTGCTTGGTATAAGCCTGTCCGCTTACCTGAGTGAGACTGTATGCTTTTTATTGTGTGCAAGTCTGAACGGTGGTGCATAAGCCTGTTTTTTTTTTTTGGGTTTCAGTTTAATTATAAGTAATAAATTCATATTGGTGACACAGCAGCCTTATTGGGTTTGCTGTGGTGGCACGGTCATGGGAGTCACATAAGTCATGTTTCATGCCTATGGGGACTTCTCCGCTATAAAGAAAATTAATTTGGGTAACCACTGATTGTTCCAGAAACTAAAACTTCCATTCAAAGTGAGTTTTGTGTAAGCTTAGGTTTTTGTCTCGGGGCAAGGACTTATCGATAAATGTCACCAGGAAACGAAAGTGGTTTTAGACTCGTTGCTAGTTTTGTCCTTCGTTCTTATTGACGATTTCTATGTGACTTTTCCTTTGGCAGGTGGACCAAATGAATAAAATAGTGGAAGTTTTGGGGGTTCCTCCCAGTCATATACTGGACCAGGCACCAAAAGCAAGGAAGTTCTTTGAGAAGATGTCTGATAGCACATGGAGTGCAAAGAAGACCAAAGATGGAAAAAGGGTGTGTTTACCATCAAATGTTTATTCATATATATATATATATATATATATATATATATATATTCATATTCCTAATGACATTTATTTACCCGAATGTTGTTTGGGCGTTTAATGATCCCGATTGCTCTTCACCTGTTTTTTGTAGTATAAGCCGGCAGGTTCACGTAAACTGCACAATATTCTGGGTGTGGAGGCCGGGGGGCCAGGCGGCAGGAGAGCTGGCGAGTCCGGCCACGCTGTAGCCGACTATCTGAAATTCAAGGACCTGATCTTGCGGATGCTGGACTATGACCCGAAGAGCCGTATCCAACCGTACTACGCGCTGCAGCACAGCTTCTTTAAGAAGACAGCCGACGAGGGCACCAACACCAGCAGCAGCGTGTCCACAAGCCCGGCTCTGGAGCAATCTCAATCCTCTGGGACAACGTCCAGCACCTCCTCCAGCTCAGGTAGACTCCGCTACAGACCTCACACTCATGAAGTGTCCAATGCAGTGTACAGTATGATTATATGTTGCCTGTGCTGCCCATGTCGGTCTGCTTCTCTCTGTCAGTGTCTCTATCCAGTACTGTTGCTCTTTGCTGTCATCGTGTGATACGACATCTCTTGCAGTGTGTTGTTACTGTCAGTGTGTTATTGTACTCGTTTGACACAGACGTCGACACGAACCATCATTTTGTCACTCCAGTTTGTTTGAAGACTTGAGCGAGTCAAAAGTAGTAAGGATGTATTGTCTAGCCTGTAGAACATGTAACAGGATCCATGTCACTGACAGCCTCTAGTGCTTTCAGTCAGACCGTTAGCTCAGTGTTTCTGGAAGGCAACGCTGCATTCGACTCTGTTTCTGACATCGCATTCCTATCTGTTTTATGCGTTATCGGATCTGTCGGATTCAACCCTCGACTTGTTTGCAGGAGGTTCTTCTGGAACGAGCACCAGTGGACGTGCCCGCTCTGATCCTACCCATCAGCATCGGCTAAGTGGAGGCCATTTCAGTGCTGCGGTAGGCATGGACTGCCACAACCTCTGCCCTCAGGTACAAACATGCAAGCACACACTTTATTATTACTAATATTAAAGCAACTGGTGTGATGTTAAAATTGTAAAGATGTTCCAGTGTCTCTTCAATATCTATTAGACAAATAGAAATAGATTTTTTAAGAGACAGATATAAATATCCCTATGTATTTAATCACGTCTGGATAAAGGTTTCTGCTCCATCCTGTTGTACTGGTTTCTTTTTCTCTTGATGCTCGAATTTATTCAGTGTTCTGTGTGTCTCAGGCAAGGCAGGCATTCGGGCCCTCCCTGGGTTGGGTAGGCGGAGATGGGCTCCAGCAGGCTGCCGGAGAGACCCATCCAGTCCAAGAGACCACGTTCCACTTGCCTCCCCACCAACCCAAACCCCTTCACCCACACAGCTCTCATCACCACCACCACCATCCCCACGCCCATCACGGCCAGCACGGGCAAGGCCCGGCACGCCCACGCCCTCGCATCTACTCGCCCTCACACAGTGGCGCCTCCACGCAGGACTCCATGGAGGTGTCGCACGGCCACCTGTCCATGACCTCGCTGTCTTCCTCGGCCTCGTCCTCGTCCACGTCCTCGTCATCTACAGGCAACCACCACCATCACCACCCCCACCAGGCCTATCAGAGTCGCCCGCTGCCACTTGGCCTGGGCTATGGGCACGCCTTTTCCAACCCGCGTCAGGAGACAGGCACGGCCGGACACACCGCATACCCACTCTCTACGAACTCGGGTTACATAGCCGAGACTCATATGGGCCTGCGCCAGGGCCTGGACCGTGAGGACTCGCCCATGGCTGGTGTATGCGTGCAGCAGAGCTCAGTGGCCAGCTCCTGACTACACTGAGAGGACCACTACCCCTCCCCTCTGTGTGTGTGTGTGTGGTTTTTTTAAAAAAAGAAAAAACGACAACAAAAAAAAACGCTGTTTTGTTTTTTTTTTCTTTTCTTTTTTCTTTCTTCCTTTTTTTTTTTCCTTTTTTTTTCCCTTTGAAAAGTGCATAGAGATTAAAAAGCTGCTGTAAAAGAGAAGGGAGATGACGACTGACGCCGCATGTGCGCTCAAAACTCCTCTCTGCTTACTTGCTGGAGGCATCTGTTTCAGTCAGTTACCTTTTTTTTTGGCTTGGAACATTTTTCAACTGAATTTCATTTTATTATTAAAAATAATATAATCATACATTTATTCCTTTTCATTCAGCTCTTTTTTAAAAAAATTGAGTATTAACATATGCACCTTCCTGGCAGCCGTGAAATTAAGTTTCCATTAAAGGTCTGGGAGTCTGGGAGAAGGTCCAGTGGTCTCGGAGACGGACGTTTCTCTGCCTGTAGTCACCAGAAATGCAATGTGTGTTTTAAAAACATAAAAAAAATTCCAACAGTAACTCTTTCAACTGCCATTTTTCTTTCTTTTTTTTCCAGCAGGCTTATTTGTAGGATATTTTTTTCTTCTTCTTCTTCTTCTCTCACTTCATGTGCAATTCTCTGATTTGAGTTTAGCAGAGCAGCAGCACTAGAGCGAGCAGGCATGCTGGGTCGAGGGCGCAGTCTTGTGCGTGTCTCCTTTAAAAGGCAGAGGGGGTGTGGGGTGTTTCTCCCATTGAGGGTGTGGTTTCCTGGGCTGTGTGTGTGTCTGTGTCTGTGTCTGTCTGTCTCAGAGCAGCAGTGTTTGCTGGTGTTTCTGTTTAGTGACGAGCTCTAGAGTGGGCAGTGGAGCAGGAAGGAGCCTGGTACTGGGCAGCGGTGGACAGCACGTTTGGGGAAAAAAATGGCCTTATCACGCACTGAATGAAGAGAAGCTGGACATTTACCCTTAAACCAGGGGGAAATAGCTTTCCTGTATTTTTTAAAATCTGGAATACACAAGTCTTTACACATGATAAATAGGAAACAGAGTATGAGAATGGTTATTCGAGACCTTCCTTATCTAGAAATCTACTATTTGGGAGTCCCCATTTGTGTCTTTTGTTTGTATTTTGCTGGCCTTGTGAATTCACAGAAGTAGTATTGCAAGTTGAATGGAGTTGAACTACCATGTCCCTTACTACATTTTTCTTTCTTTCTTTCTTCCTTGCTTTCTCTTCTTTTGCTTCATTTTCAGTTTTTTTCAGCATGTAATTTACTTTGGCGTCTCTGTACATTTCCACCCTGGAAATCTTAACATGCAGACTTTTGTGTGACTGCTTATTTTGCCTCACATTTATGCTGTGAATTTTAGGAGAGTTTATTTTCCCTTTTGATAATTTATTGTACCAAAGCAGTTTTTTTTATAGCACATAGATGTCTGTAACCAATAATGTAGCAGTCGTGCACTTTGAAACAAGGTGTATCAGATTTTCTTTTGTTTTTTTTTTTTTGTTTTTTTTAAATGTCAGTAAAATGGCTGTATGTATTGCTTTATTGAAACTGGAACTGTTGTTAATGCGGCATATTTACTAAGAGCTGGATCCCGAACAGTATCAAGTTTTTCGCCCCTTTTTTCGAACAGGAGAACAGCGCTAATCAACGGAAACACCGACCTTTGTGTTGTAGATTTTAGTTTCGCTTCATTCTGTGTGGTGGAGGGAAGGACGATGCCTGGCAAGGCACAGCGCAACACGGCGAGGCGCATTGGCTGCTCTGCGGGTTCCAGAGCTCCCGGGTGGCCACTGAGCAACCGGACGTGAGGACAAGGAGAAGCGGTGCGCTGCGTAATCCAGTCCGACACCTATTTCTTAGGTGCCACGTTATCTGGGTTCCACTGCCTTAAGTGTACAGCACCGTGTTCTCATGAACAAACTGTGCAGGAAGTGCACCGAGCGAAATTTGCAGTCCCTGCCTGCTCAGCAAGCAATGTGTGAGTTCAAATCCAACCTTCACAAGCTCAGAGGAAAGAGGGGATTTTTGTTTGTTTGGGGTTTTTTTTTTCTTTTTCTTCCCAGATCGGGCTCATGGTGGCTCAGGAGTTGGGGTTGGTGTGAGAACACAGCCTGGTCTATTAAAGTCGTCTGTCTCCTTAACGCTTTTTCTTTTTTTTTTTTTCTTCTTTTTTCTTCTTCTTCCTCTCCCCACTTTTTTCGCTGAAGGTATCTTCATATCCTCTCCTGCTTTCACGCTCCCTCTCTTGCTCTCTCCATGTGAGTATGATTGATGCCTATAAATACAAGGTAAATGGTCCTATAGGGTTCTTGTTCTTGGCCAGCAGCAAAGGACAGCTATTGGGAGGAGTCCATGAAAAACCCCAGGCTTCAGGTGTTTACTTTGTGACCCCATTTTAATAGCTGAAATAGAATTTATGTACATATTTATATTTTTTTAAATAAAGGAAGTTTAGAACTCACTACTTTTTTCCTAATGGTATTTTGAGTACATTTAAGTCAGCTTGGTGACCATGCAGTGGAACTCTGTGGTAGTCAAATGGGTATCAGTGCTTCCAGCCCAAAGTAGTTGACAATGCCAGTACGAATGCAAAACTCTAGGGTTTAAATCTCACAGGAGAGTAGATCTTCATACCTTAAATATAATAGACAGGGTATAGTGTGTGGATGTGTGTCTACAAATCCGAATGATGGCAGTGTTTTCATATATCCGTATACATAAGAGATTATGTATGCCTAGTACAGGAAATATTTTTGTTGTGTTAATTTGGCACACGCTTCAATAAATGGGTCCATGTGCAAACTGAATGTAGGCTATTGCTGGAGGTGCATGTAGCAAAGTTCACAGCAGTCTTTGTTCGACAGTCCGAACCGCGCATCCTCGATTAACATCGGCTCTTCACCCCGAGTCCAATAACTGCGTGTACCCCAGGACGAGCGCAAAGCCCCACTGCGGCTTTCCCCTCCCCTGCCCCGGTCCCCGGCCCCCAGGCCTCCACGCCCACTTTAGAGTCTCCACTTCTCCTCCCTTTGGTTCCAGGACATCTGGTGTGCACTGCAGAGCTGAACAGCATGACGGAAGGATAAGTACCTTTTATCCACAGATTGTACGATCAGGACTTTCTGTGTAAAGTAAAATGTTACTGAGAGGCAAAAATGGACAAACCCTTTGTACTATATTCAAGCGGTCTTATGTATGACATAAAAAAAGTTGCATAACTTTTGCTTGTCTCTTGTTTTTGTATAATGTCTAAACAATAAGATGCAGATTGACATTTTTCTTCTAGCGGTTTGTGGAACTGCACGGGTGAGCAAGAAGAGACAAGGGCGGTGTTTAGTCTGGGAGACCAAATCGGTGAAATGGACACCGTTATGGCTGATCCTAGACTGACGTGCTATACAAGTGGACAAGCTTCCAGTCTGTCGACTCTCACTTTCAGCTGAAGGGTCATTGTTAGTGTTTTGTTTTTAGAGTTGATCTTAATACCAGCTGTAAATGATCTAATTCCTCAAAGCTGGTGGAACATTTCTAAAATTGGGCACATACTCAGCTCCTTTCCTGGAAGTCTATAGTAGAGACTCTGATGTTCCTCAGTAGCTGCTTTACATGGGCAATTGGAACAAATTAATCCTGGAACAACTTGCGCCCACTTTCCGATGTATTTACACCGTAACTCTCAAATTGGTAGCAAGCCTGGAGCTGGAGGGACAACACGCAAGCAGGCATGCGCAAATCAGTCACCAGAAACCAAATGTTGGTCGAAGATATAAGGCATGCTTCCACATGTTTCAGTGGTTACAAGGCTCCGGTAACGATAAGGCAGCGACAAAGAATCATAAATACGAACACAGATGCACCCCATTGCTTCAATGTTTTAAAAACGCCTCTGAAGAGGGAAAGTCGCTGTTTTCCTTGTGTTGACGCCGATAACAAACCACTAAAGAACCTGTGTTGAATGGTCATGAAGCGACCTTATAACCCAGAGGGACGCTGCTGTTCACACGTAATCTCTCCTACCAATTGCGATCAGACAGCAAGCTATGACCAAAGCAGCATATTCTGGAACAACTTCCTGGAAAAGTGGAGCAAGTAGTTGTTATGCCAAAGTGCCGATGTAAAAACATGTCTTATTCAACTTGTGAGCTAGTCAGCAAACCTTCCATGAGGAGGGTCAAGTATGTTGGGAAAGGTGTGTGTGGTAGCGAGTCTCCAGGACTAGAGCTGAGAACCTTTCATCCTATTCAACAGTTCAGCTTCCTGAAAGTCTCACGTTAAAACAACGTACATTGAAACACCTTGCTGACTACTTAGCAAAATAAATTGACACCTGAGTACATCTGAATGCAGCAGGTTTTATAAGGTTTCCTGTGGAAAAATCAAATTTTTTTTATGACTGCCTGCGAAACACACAGGGCGGAGTGGTCAAGGTTGCAGAGGGTAAGTTTTTAGGGTACATCTAATCTGTAGACAACTGGTAGGGCAATAAACACATTAACTGAACACTCATATACTGAACCAGTTCAACCACGTCAGTCTATCTCAGGTGATACTGGGCGAAGGCAGGGTCCACCGCAAACAGTTCATCGAACCATCACAGGGCAACACGCAGAACCATACACACTCACACCTAGTCTCAATCAAATGTGCATGTCCTTGAGCCGTGGAAGGAAACCGGAGTACCCCGAGAAAACCCTCGCAAGCACAGGGTGAACATGCAAACTCCACACAGAAACATCTGATCCTGGGAATCAAACCCAGGACCTTGCTGTGAGGTGGACGTGCTAACCACTACGCCACCGTGCCGCCATTAAATCGAACGGTTTAGAAAAATTCATAGGGATGTTGGTCAAGAAGATGGAACAGACTGGATTTTTTAAAACTGATCTGTAATTCATATATGCTTACACTATTATTAGTATTATTATTATTATTGTACGAGAGTTACACAAGGATTTAAGCGCTTTGGATGACAGTAAAAGAAATAAAGCTGGCTTCAGGGTTTGGCAACCTGTTGCTCCTGAATCTTACTGTTATGTCGATTTGGTTCTTCCACCCATATGTAATATACAAAAGTACTGCATTCACTTGAGGAAAAAGATATTGGTTCTGTTTTTTTGAATTAAAGAGAACTTTTCTTGGGAATCCAGAGGGATCCAAATGCTTTCCGTCTGTACAACGACAAAGTCCTGAGATGTCTGTTGTCATACAAATCACAATACAATCTATAATAAGGATAGGAGTATCTCCCAATGTCTCAAACCTAAAACTAAGTAAAACTCACTCATTTGCCAAACCGCTTAATCCTATTAGGGTCACGGGGAGGCTGTAGCCTATCTCAGCCGACACTGGGGTAAGGCAGACACCCCGAACAGCCTGCCCGACCATCACAGGGTCAACACACACGACTATTCACACACCTTGGGGCAATTTGGAACAGCCAGATAGCCTAATGTGCATGTCTTTGGATTGTAGGACGAGACCCACACAAGCACGAGGAAAACATGCAAACTCCACACAGAAACTCCCTTGCCGAGAGTGCGACTCAAGCCCAAGACCTAGCTGTGAGGCGGACGTACTATACACCGTTCCATCCCAAAGTAAAACTGGATTGAATTCTCAAAAATGCTTTTAAAAAGGAAAGAAGCTTCTCTTGTTTTGAAAAAGTAAAAAGGGAAAGGCTGTTGGGTTTTTACACTCGAGCCTAGTGGCTCATCAGTGCTGGAACTTATCCCCGGTTTCTGTAGCTTGAATCGACTAGGAGTACAACTTCTCCTGGATGGGACGCAAGTCCATCGCACGTTACCCTTCCAGCATTTTTACCGCCACCCATTTATACTGCTGGGAGGACAGAGGACCACTTGTGGTTGAGACCTTGCCCAGGGGGTCTAACGGGGATTCAAGCCCACGACCTCTCGATCATGAGCCCAGCACCATTTTGTTTTGAAGTGTCTCAGCTAAACAGAGATAATGAGAGTATGCAATACGCTGCTGTAGAAATGGGCTCTAATAATAAAACTGGAACCAGTCATATATTCTTTTCAAATAAAGGAAACACCCTGGGAATGGACATGAGGATTCCTCCAAGGAGAAGTGCAAGTCCAGAAGGTTATGTTAAAACCAGTGACAATAAAATCTATTGAGTAAGCCACTGTTTTCATACCACTGGGAAATGTTTTCTAGAAGGATGAGCTCTCCATGTAAAGTGTGGTTAGAGAGGAGCTTAATGGATGACAGGTGGTAGATTCCAGGTGGTCTCTTTGCTGAAGTGTTTTCCATTTTGTTAAGGATTTGCTCTCCATCTTTACAGGACCAGAGGAACAAGAAAATAAGTGACACTAAACAGAGCTCGAGCATCAGAATAAGGACCTCATATAGCCTACATTCTGGGATTAAACTACATGCCGGGGTAGTTAAAAATACCCCAACTGTTCATTTGGCTCTACACATATCATTCAATCTTTAATTTTCTGAACCGTTTAATTCTAATTAGGGTCGCAGGGAGGCTGGCGCCCATCTCAGCCGACTCTGGGTGAAGGCGGGGTACACAATGGACAGCTAGCGAGGCCATTGCAGGGCCAACACACACAACCATTCATACTCACACTCACACCTAGGGGTGATTTGGAACAGACAATTAGCCTGCTGTGCATGTTTTCGGACTGTGGGAGGAAACTGGAGTACCCGGAGGAAACCCACACAAGCACCGGAAGAACACGCAAACTCCACACAGAAACACCTGAGCCCAGGAATTGAACCCAGGCCTTCTTGCTGTGAGGCGGATGTACCAACCACTGAGCCAACATGCCGCCCTCTGAATCTGTATTAGTCAAAATGTAAAATATCTAATGTTAAAACAGCACACAAGGCCATTGCTGACATTCCTTGTTTACGTTTCAACTGCTTTTTCATGCTATATGGAACTGAAGACAGGTGGCACGCTGCTGTAGTGGTAAGCACCTCCGCTTCACAACAACAAGGACCTGGGTTCACGTCCCAGGCTCGGTGAGGGAGTTTCTGTATGGAGTTTGCATGTTCTCTCCGTGCCTGTGTGGGTTTCCTCTGGGTACTCCGGTCTCCTCCCACAGTTCAAAGACATGCACATTAGGTATTAGTGTAAATGTGAATGGGTGGGTGGGTGTTTGGACCTGCGATGGTCTGGTGAGCTGTTTCGGGTGTACCCTGCCTTCACCCAGAGTCAGCTGAGTTAGGCTCCAGCCTCCCTGTGACTCTAGTAGGATTAAGTGGTTCAACCAATGAATGAATGACCTGAGATCAATTTTAAACAAAGTATTACATGTCACCGAAGGTAGCTATCGAGCATCATCGGCCTTGTGTGTAAGATTGAGATTATTATTGTAACCAGTGACCATATAAGGTGACCAGTTTAAATTGAAATATTTAGTAAATACTAATAGCTGACTGTGGCACCTAGTTAGGTAAACTTGCTTGAACTAGATTACAATTAAATGCTTACAATTCTGCATTAAGCCTTTTATGGATGATACTAAAACTCTCTCATCACTCACTTCCGACCAGCTTAATCCTCAGTTAGGGTCACAGGGAGGCGTGGGCAAATCTCAGCCGACACTGGGTGAAGGCGGGATACACCCTGAACAGCTCGCCAGACCACAGCCGGGCCACACACAACCATCCACACTCGCATCCACACCTAGGGAAAATTTGGAAAAGCCAGTTAGCCTATGTGCATGTCTTTAGACTTTGGGAGAAAACCAGAGCACCCGGAAGAAACCTACACAAGCACAGAAAGAACTTGCAAGCTCCACATAGAAACGCCGGACTTGAACCAGGGAGCTTCTTGCCATGACATCATTTCAGACATGCTAATCACTACGCCATTGTGCCACTCTGATATTGGAACTGAAGAGAAAAACCAGATCATACCTGGGAAGAGTTACTGAAGGCATTCCATTTACAAATTAACCACTAGGTGGCCTACTTGTCAAGTAACTGAAGCCTTGGATTTCTCATATCACAGGCTCTAATGTTCTATCCATATAATAATAATAATTTTATTTGCTTCTTAATAACATCACATGTTCGAAGCTTGTTAAAAATTAATTTGCGGATTTATTTTAGGAATTTCTTGCCGAATGCATCTTTTTTAATGACCTCAACTCACTATACATATTTATCACTCTCACCGGGTGTGTATTCAGCTATGCCAGGGGTCTCAAACCCCGCTCCCGGAGTGCTACCTCCTACAGGTTTTCTCTAATCACTCACTCATTTGCCGAACCGCTTAATCCTGCTTGGGTCGCAGGGAGGCTCGAGCCTATCTGAGCCGACACTGGGTGAAGGCGGGATACAGCCTGGACAGCGTGACAGATCATCGCAGGGTAACACACACAACGATGCACTCACACACCGGTGTACCTGAAGGAAACCCACACAAACACAGAAACGTCGAGCTCAGAACTTGGACTGATGACCTTCTTACTGTGTGAGGGACAAGCTAACTGCTACTCTTATAGCTGACTAAGATCTTACGCCAATAATCGGATGGTCAGGTGGGCATGATTAGGGTTGGAGCCAATGACTTCAGGAAGGTAGACCTTAAGGAACAGGGTTATAGACCCCTGAGCTTGGCAGTAGTTCCCAACCCTGTCCCTGAAGGACCCCCTACCTTTCACATTATAGTGATTTCCTTGTTTCCAACACACCTCAATCTCTGATTTATTTGTGACAAACCACTTACTCCTACTAAGGTTCCAGGACAGTGGGCAGAGGTGGGGTACACCTTGAACAATTTGCCAGACCATCGTTGGGCCAATACACACACAACTATTCTCAGTCACACCTAGGGGCAATTTGAAGCAGCCAGTTAGCCTAATGTGCATGTCTTTGGATTGTGGGAGGAAAACAGGTTACCCGGAGGAACCTCATGCTTGCATGGGTTTCCTCCTTACAATTCTGCATTAAGCCTTTTATGGATGATACTAAAACTCTCTCATCACTCACTTCCGACCAGCTTAATCCTCAGTTAGGGTCACAGGGAGGCTCCCTTGCTGAGCCCAGACTTGAACCCAGGATCTTCTTGCTGTGAGGCGGACGTATTGAGCATGTCTTCATCTGGGTGTGAATAAGCAGGGAAAGCACTAAAAAGTGCAGGACAGGGTCGGTAACCTCTGAGCTAGAATACATGATAACTTCTGTGTAAATGTAATAATTTTAAATATTCTTCCAATCATGATACTGTGCTGTATTAAAAAGCCTACAACTAGGATGAATACGGCATTAAAGCTTTTAACTAAATATGTTTTTTTTAAGAGTTCGGTGAAGCCACTCAAATGTTACAGTCTTTTTTTCTTTTTAGAATTTTTGAATGATCAAAAGAGTTTATGTAGATTTATGCAGGCCCACATGCACATAATGATATTGTTCTGTGCTTTTGGCCAGCACCACCACTCACACCATGTGTCTCTGCAGATGCTGCCTTCAGAAGTCAAAAACAGGTTCAAATTCATAGCCAAAAGCTCTAGAACTTTCCTGGAATTCAGAGAAGATCCATTAGAAAGGAGACGGTGCAGAAGCGACGTTTCTCTACTCAAGCCAACGTTTGTATTTTTTAAAATGATTATTATTACCCTGTAATCTCTATACTGTGTCATTTATTAGAAATGTGTAATGAACACGTATGTCTTGCCATATCCTTCAGTTCACAAATCTCAGACTAAAACTTGAACAGATTCAGATTTGGGTTTACAAATTATAAAAAGCATCGGTGCAAGTTAATAAGAGAGGATTTTCAAGTTGACTATTTAAAATCAATGGAAAAATAAAATAATAATGAATTATGCATTAAAGTTATTTTAGCTTAAAATAAAATGGGCAGCATGGTCCCGTAGCGGTTAGCACATCCGCCTAACAACAAGAAGGTCCTGGATTTGAGTCCTGGGCTCTCCGAGGGCATTTCTGTGCATTTTGCATCTTCTCCGTGCACTTGCGTACTCAGGTTTCCTCCCACAATTCAAAGACATGTACATTAGGCTAACCGACTGTTTCAAATTGCCCCTAGGTGTCAGAATGAATGTGAATGGTTGTGTTGGCCCTGAGATGGTCTGGCGAGCTGTTCAGGGTGTACCTTTGTTTCGCCCAGTGTTGACAGAGAAAGACACCAATGTTCCTGCAACCATAGTAGGATTAAGCTGCTCAGTCAATAAAAAAAAAATCACTTTCACTCTCACACTCATTTGCCGTACCTCATAATCATACTAGGGTCGTGGGGAGGCTTTAGCCCGTCTCAGCCAACACTGGGTGAAGGCGGGATACACATTGAACAGCTCACTAGACCATCGCGAAGCCAACACAAACACAACCATTCACACTCACATCCACACCTAGGGCCAATTTGCAACAGCCAATTTGCGTTTGTTTTCACCTTTGACACAAGTGAAGCACCAAAGTATGATTCCTAATCCTAAAAAACTTCACAGTTCTTCAGAAAGCTGCTTTCCCACCTCCTCCTGATCCCCAAGATTTTGAGTGCACTCTGGATGGCATGTTTGGCTTCCTCCTCCAATTTTTGGCCTCTCTGCTCTCTGTGCCAACTCTGCTCTGATTGGTCGTGTGAAAGATCCATGCTCAATGGAATTTAAAGGTCAATGAAAGGTCCATGTGCTTGGAGGATAGGCGGAGATAACCTGGTGCATGGGGGGCAGTGGGATAAGGACAGCTAATCAGGAGGCCCAACATGTTGTGATGCACAAGTGCGCCCAATAAAAAAAAGGTGAAAAAAGGCCTTGTGTTTAAGGGCAGCTCAAACAGTTTAGAGGGAATAATTAACTGTGCTCTAACCTTGTCATTTGACATTGTCTAACATGGCTATCTAACAACATTTATGGGTCAAAAACTGGAAAGAAGCATCATATCTCCCCTCTAAGGATGGGTTTAGTGCAATACTTATACTCATATTCTTGGAAACATCTCATATGGATGATGTAATTCCAGAGTTAAACAGATCATTCTCATTACTGTGTGAGAGCATTCCATGGTTCTGCCCCAGGCCTAATTAAAATCAGCTTTCTGCTTTCAACGTGTCCGAGAGCTAATGAATGAAAGTATAAGCCCTGTATTACACTGCCTCTTTAAATGGTAACAGAAACCCTCTCCCAACACCCTGCTCTGCTGGTGGACTGCATGATTACAGCTGTTGATGTCATGAAGCTCAGACTGACATTACATCAATTAAAGTTTGGGAGTTAGTAAGTCAGGGCGGCACACTGATGCAGGATTTAGCAAGTCCGCCACACAGCAAGAAGGTCCTGGGTGCAAGTTCCAGTCTCCGGCGTTTTTGTGTGGAGTTTGCATGTTTTCTCTGTGCTTGTGTAGGTTTACTCCGTGTGCTCCCGTTTCCTCCCACAATCCAAAGACATGCACATTACAACAACTGGCTGTTCCTAATTGACCCTAGGTGTGAGTGAGTGTGGATGATTGTGTGTATGTTTGACCTATGATGGTCTGGCGAACTGTTCAGGGTGTACCTCGTCCAGTGTCGGCTGAGATAGGCACCAGCCTCCACCTGACCCTAGTAGGATTAAGTGGCTCAGCAAATGAATGAGTGAGTTAGTAAATCAATGTAAGTATTGCTGGATGATAAAAATAGCACCAATTTTTATGATTTTTTTAGTAGATTGGTGTATCTCTGTGACGTTAAATCACTCACATCATATAGAACCTTTAAAGTACTTTAAAAATCAGGTTCTCTTCGTGTTGCATATCCACAGTTCTGCTGATTCTGATTTGTCAAGGGGTTTTTGATGTTTTCTACTGTATAATAGCAGTGGGCATGACTGAACATCCGCTGTAGAGGAGAGGACGGAGAGACAGAGAAGAGTCAGGCAGAGCCAACAGGTAGCATGTGGTAAATCTCAAATGTGTCTAATTACTGGCTGGCTCTTTATATTTTTTTTGTGTGTTTGCAGTAGAGGCCAGTAACCAGAGAGGGAGCGTTGCCAACATGAATAGTGTGTCAGTGTTTGTGTGTGTCCAGTGTGTGGTTAAGTGCTTGCTGTATCTCAGAGTGAGGAAATAAAAGGTGGCTGGGAGGTGCTGAGGGAAGGAAATCGTCTATCGCCCTTCAATCCGCTGAACCCTTGGGGTCTTACATATGTTTTTTTTTTTTTTTTTTTTACAGACTTTCATAACCATGTGATGATGTAAAACCTGCTTGTCATATCTCAACTAGGGTACTAAGTATCTGTGACCTGAAGCACAGTTTCAAACACAAGACAATACCTTGTTTATTTGGTGTCGTTTATCCTCAGGTTTTATCAGTATTTGTCACTGTTCTGTAAATAAATAAAAAGAGATTATGGATATTTTCATCATCCGCATACACTGTATAAGTATATCCCAATACTCTTATGATTTCAGAGCATAACCCGAATTTTATAAGATTAAGCACACTAGACAAGAATTTATCAGCCTGTTAATTTTTTTTTTTTGGTTCTTGAACTTTCTGCCCTCAAAACTCAAGCATCATGTAGACAAGTTCACAGTGTTTAATTATATAAGCAGCACCTTTTTAAGTTTTTATTAAAATTGGAAATTCAGGTTTTCTTCAGGTAACTAATCAGTTATGTTTATAATAAAAATAAAATACTGGCTGTAAAAACTATGCTGCAAGTTGATATTGTGCTTTCCACTACTGAAAGATCATTCAAAAAGTAAGAAGTGCAAACCTCTACCAAGCCCAACAATCTCCCATATGAACCAAAATGTCAAAAACTGTCCTAGAATGTTAAAGAATCCTTTAAACTAGCTCAGTAACTTTTGAAGAAAGCTGAAATCTCTCAACAGCTTACTGAATCAGCAGTAATCTTATCAACCACCATTTTGGTGTTTGGATGTTTCTAACACTTAGATTCCTTACACCACGATCTTACATACCGGCAACTAAAATTTAAAAATTATGATCCAGAAGAGTTTCCTTATCCGGATCAAACTTTACTTATTTATAACTATAAAGATCTTACATAAGCACAACTAGTTTTGTCTTCATGAAATTTTGCAGAGATATACCGAAAGCTTCTGAACTTCTTTAATGGGATTTCCCTTGTTAAATTTAAATTGCTGACAAAATGCTCAATCTGGATCACATCCGGAGGAATCTTCTCAAGACATTAAAGCTTCTGATCCTGTATATACAAAACAAATTTCAATTAAATCACACATTTTTTTGACAAAGATATGATATTTTTTCAGCTTCACCCATTATAAAACATATGGTTTTTTTTTGTGGATATTTTGAAACTTGTCATCAGTGTGTAAATTCTTAACAAAATTTAATGGGGACTTCCTTTTGTGACCACCTTCCCATTATATAAAATTCTGATTGTTCTGTGGAAAAGTGTTCTTGTGGTCAGGAATATGCAAACAGATAGACAAACAAACAAACAAACCCACATTGATGAAAACATAACCTCCTTGTCAGAGGTAATAATAATAATAATGATGATGATGATGATGATGATAATGATAATGATAATAGTGATAATGAAAATAATAATAATGATGATAATAATAATGATAATAATTGATAATAATAATAACAATAATAGTGATAATGATAACGATAATGATAATAGTAATAATAATAATAATAATAATAATAATAATAATAATAAAAAGTATGGATGACCTGGCCAACCAACATAGGTCACTAACTGGACAACTGATTGTTTGTTGCAGGTACAGATTAATATAACTTTAACATCTTACCATCTTAGTAAATAATAAATAAATAAATAAAGAATAAATAAGGAATGAGGAATTAAAGCCAGGGGAGGTAGGAGTGATTAAGTACTGACTGCACATGAATTGGTGGTGATAATGTGGGTATATTTTAGTAAAAATTTTGCTACTCTTTGTTGAGATCTTTATTTTAAAAATAAAATATTAATTAACATGCCAGTGTATCATGTATTATTTTAATAATAGTAGAAAGTATGTTGTTGGTAGTTAGAAAACAAACCTTTGGTAATAAGTTTACTATTAATAATACTGGGTTGTTGAATTATCTTAAAAATCTGTACAAAAAAGAGAATATTATCATTTTTATGAAACACAAATGGAATATTGAGATATGGTTTATTTTATGAGTATTCATAGAAATCAACAACAACAAAATCATAATGAAATACCTTGAGAAACACTAAAGATGACTATTATACCATATTATGGCTTCTTAGTTAAGAGTTTAAAAATCAATATTCAAAGGAAAAAACAAAAGGAGTAATTAAAGTAAATATGTTCAGTGTTCCTGACGGTACTTCTTCCTAGAAAATCGAGTTACAGAGGAGTCAACATGCCTGTGAGGATGAACAAACGAGCCAGGATATAAAACCTCAGCCAGGGGCTGTGCGTGTGTGTGAGTGTGTGAGTGTGTGTGTGTGTGTGTGTGTGTATGTGGGAGGTTGTCTTGCCCTCTGGATGGCTTGCTTAAAAGGGGAGGGATCCATCAGTCCATCAAGGAGCATGATTAAAGGGCACTTCAGCAGATATGATGTACACTAAGTGTGGTGTACATTGCTTTTCTGATTCGAGACTTACTAACCACCGTCCAAAACGGGTCACAATGCATTCGCTCTCACTCTGTATACTTGGCATGCTATATTATTCTGTATATATTTCAAGCGGCAGGTTTACTGTATATTTGATATAACGCCACAAATTTTGTAAGTACACTTCTATTACACCACCAGTTTCGAATGTACCTTTTGGAAAAAAAAAAACAGTAACAGAAACTTCTTCATCAATAATCAGTCATTAATTATCACTAATCAATAATAAGGTCCTGGAGGAGCGATGTGGCTGTCCTGTGTGTTCAGTTCTTGCTAGACATCATTTACATTTCTTCAATGAGAAAAATGTAAAGCCCTTCAGATGTAACAAATTTCAGCTTTAGCCTTAAAACATCCAGATAATAAAAAAGGGAAAAAAAATTAAACAACCCCACACCTACTTCATTCTCAGATTGCTTAAGCGATACAGGGCTTGGTCTCTTTGGTTGCTTATGTTTAGGAAAAATGAAGGTTTACTAATAATAAAAAAGAAAGAAGAAGAAGGTCTAAGATGTTAGTGCTTGAGGTAAAAACCCAAATCCCCAAACTGTACACTGAAGAATACTGTTGTGTGAAGAAATACCGGAATATTACACGTCAGAAATGTATAGCAATATTCTCTGGTTTTTTTTTTGTTTGTTTTTTTTGTGTGTGTCTATCAAACAGTGATAAAGTTTACCTGAGGGGCCTTACAGGGGAAAATGTTTTCATTTATGACTGCCAGATGAACAATTGACAATTAAAACAGGAAATGTTTCTCAATCTTCAGGGAGAACATGTGCAAACAGCACACCATGAGTCATCTGGGAGCTACACACTCACACAGCACCTGAGGCTACCTGAGACACACACACACACACGCACACACACACACACACACACACACACAGACACACACACACACACACACACACACACACACACACACACACACACAC
>JAQMYF010000016.1:6364958-6380664 GCA_030014195.1 Neosilurus mollespiculum
TGTGTGTTTTTGTGTGTGTGTGTGTGTGTGTGTGTGTGTGTGTGTGAGAGAGAGAGAGAGAGAGAGAGAGAGAGAGATCTACATGCAGTGCAGTGTGTGTGTGAGCGAGAGAGAGAGAGAGAGAGAGAGAGAGAGAGAGAGAGAGCTGCATACTAACAAACAGTGTTCATATCACCTCAGTAGCATGTGCATCAATACCCACTAATGAAGCATTAATCTAAGTTTGAATGTTCTCCCTGTGCTTGCGTGGGTTTCCTCCGGGGACTCCGGTTTTCTCCAACAGTCCAGAGATATGCACAAGGCTAATTGGCCCTAGGTGGAAATGTGAGTGTGAATGGCTGTCTGAATGTATGTGTGTGTTAACCCTGCAATGGACTGGCAAGCTGTCCAGGGTATGTCCCGCCTACACCCAGAGTCAGCTGAGATAGGTTCCAGCCTCCCTGTGACCCGAATAGGCTTAAGCAGTTCGGCAAATGAATGAATGACTAATTGTGATTGGGCATTTTCCGCAGTTACTGCATCACTTCTTTTTGGTAAGTCAATTGGTCACCTGCCAATTCCCTCCCACTAGCTAAATCTGACCTATCACACCAAAGTCACAAACCTGTCGAGGGTGAAGTCCTGCACATGCTTCCTGTGACACACAAGAAGCCAGCTGAACACTTGGTGGAAGGCACTAAATGCCCTTTTCCGCATAGATTAGCTTATAGATTGGTTCGAGAACATGGCCAAGTTTTGCTCTCTTGAAATCCGGCCATAGCTGGCTGCAGTATTGTAAGGATCTGAACTCATAATCTCTTGATATAATCAGGTCAATGCTGGCCGTGGAAGTAGCTAGGGCTCTGGATTACTGATCACAAGTTTGTGAGTTCTATCCTGTTATAGCCGATCTGGTACTGAATCCGGGTTTATCAAACTGTCACTGTTCTGCTCAGCTCAGATGAAATGAAAAAATTCTGCCAAATTGTCTGCCAAAATGAAAAAATAAACACTGTGGCTGTACTTTAGCACAGTTCCGGTATTTAGCCTCTATTCCAATGTCATTAAAACATTAAAAGTCATCAAACCTATGGTGTTCAGTATCGCCATTCATCCATTCATCCATCCATTTTCTTCCACTTATCCGAGGTTGGGTCACAGAGGCAACAGGTCCAGGAGGAAAGCCCAGGCATCCTTCTCCCCAGTGATGCTCTCTAGCTCCTCCTGGGGAATCCCGGGACATACAGGATGTATCATCTCTCCAGTGACCTCTGGGTCTACCCAGGGGCCTCCTCCCAGTTGGACATGCCCGGAACACCTCTAAAGGGAGGCGACCAGGAGGCATTCTAATCAGATGACCGAACTACTTCAGCTGACTCCTTTTCGCTCTACCCTGAGTTCCCCAAGATGTCTGAACTCCTCACTCTATTTCCAAGGCTGAGCCCAGACACCCTCAGTTCAGTATCACGTCTGGCTTTATAAAAAAATTCCATTCATTTAATTTATTACAATTTCCAAAACAAAGTACACCCTGAACAGCTTGCTAGACCATTGACACACAGCCATTCACATTCACACTCACATATGTGAACAAGTGGAAGAGCCACTTAGCCTAAGGTGCATGTTTTTGGACTATGGGAGGACACAGGACTACCCTGAGGAAACGCATGCAAGCACGGGGGAAACTTGCAAACTCTACATGCCTCCCCATCTTTAAATCAGCATTACACTATATCGTTTATTACTCACTATCTCGTGTTGTGGTTAGTACATCTGCCTCACAGCAAGAAGGTTCTGGGGTCCCTTGACCTGGGCTTAGGTGTTTCTGAGAGGAGTTAAACCAAACCCCCCCCCCCCCCCCCCCACACACACACACACACACACACTCTCCAAAGACATGCACATTAGGTTAATTGGCTGTTCCAAATTGCCCCTAGGGGTGAGTGTGAGTATGAATGGTTGTGTGAGTGTGTTGGCCATGTGATAGTCTGTCGAGAGGTTCAGGGTGTACCTTGCCTTTACGCAGTGTCGGCTGAGCTAGGCTCCAGCCTCCCTGCAACTCTAATGTGGTTTGGCAAATGAGTGTATGGAACTAGCATTGTGTCTCGGTACCAAGTAAACGCCTTTTCTTTAGTCACAGGTCACATTCTAGAGCAGCATGGTACAGTTTTACTGAGTAATAACACAGCGCTGCTGTCATATTTATACAGTGTAAAAGGTACACTGTGGCTCTGAAAACATGCACCTCACACAGGGCTCTTTTTGAGGTGTGGAATTCAGGTTGTCTTCCTCAGAAGAGAAGGTTTCATTATGAGGTGCTTCTCCTATAGGAAGCTAATAAGCTAACACTATAAAAGCCCACCCAGGCACAGCTGCACTCCACAGGCCTAAAAACTATCTTAGCTCATGAACAGCAGTTATTTGTGGAACGTCACCATTGTTTCCTTGAAATGATGATTTGTTGCTTTGTCAGTTTCAGCTGAATGGTCTTGCCTACATATGAATACAGATAACTCGCTCACTCAATCATTTGCCAAACTGCTTAATCCTACTAGGGTCACTGGGAGGCTGGAGCCTATCTCAGCCGACTCTCGGCAAAGGTGGGGTACACTCTGAACAGCTCACCAGACCACAGCAGGTCCAACACACACACACACACACACACACACACACACACACACACACACACACACACACATACACACACACAACCATTCACTCTCACATCCACACCTAGGGGTAATTTGGAACAGCCAGTTAGCTTAATGTGTGTGACTTTGGACTGTGGGAAAAAACTGGAGTACCCAGAGGAAACCCACACAAGCTTGTGCAGAACATGCAAACTTCACACAGAAACACACTCACTGAGCCCAGGACTCTCCTTACTGTGAGGCGAACGTGCCACCCATGACGCCATCATGCTGCTCTGAACTAAGACCACCGTTTCATAACCATTGTTTTCATTAGCTAACATAATTTGGTTCAGCAAGTCAGACGCTAGATAATAGTAATTAGTTGTTTACATGGGATTTAACTGTAAAATATTAAAGTAGTGTAGTTGTTACAGTCTCAGGTAAGTAGTAAATACTAGTTATCACATGTAACCATGTAACTTAGTTAAAAAACGTTTGACAAGCCACTTAATCCCACTAGGATCGTGGGGTGCCTATAAGAGTTGACACTGGGCAAAGGCGGGGTACACCCTGAACAGCTCACCAGACCATCCCAGGACTAACACACACAACCATTCACACTCACTGTCACTCTCACACCTAGGGGCAATTTGGAGCAGCCAGAACAGAAAAACCCCCACCCAGGAATCGAACCCAGGACATGCTAACCCCTACGGCAAGTACAGTATATGTTTATTTTTATTTGAGTACACTGTTGCCATCTTTGGCACCTTATTTACATGATAAAATTGTTGATGTTTTTTACCTTATTTCAACAAGCAAACATTTCACCCTCTGTGATACAGTGTGTACAAATAAAGACGATATACTCCAACAAATGATACGCAAAACTGACATTTTTTAGTCATTTTCATAATTAAAAAAACAAACAAAACGAAAACAGATCAGTCACATGGAAATAGGCGTACCGTCTGGAGGTCATATGCCCCCGCATACATTAATGGCCCAAATGAAGCCACAGCGCCATTAACTTTTGACCTCAAATCTGATCTGTTCATCCTTGGATCAAAGTGGAATTTTATGCAGGGTTTGAAATAAATCCTTCAAATTGCTTTCAAGATATCGCGTTTACAAGAATGGCACACATAGCTGTTATGACCTAGACCTTTGATCTCCAACATGTTTTCCTCCAACCAACATGTGGACCTCCAACCAATTCATCCTTGAGTGAAGGTGGGCACTGGTGCAAAGTTTAAAGAAAATCCCTCTATGTGTTCTTGAGATATCATATTCGCAAGAATGGACAACCCGGAAAAAAAGTCCCCTGAGCCAGCGATAAAAAGTAGGTACACCCTCACATTTATCACATCTCTAAATTCATAAAATAAAAATCAAGTGTTCCAGATAAGGTGCCACCGATTAGAACCTCCTGCTGGTGGTGGAACCTGTCTTATTTTAAACCTGACATCTAGATTCTTGTGTTTTCTTTGCTACTGTAGTGTGTGGTGTCATCATGCCAAGACAGAGAAAAAAGTTTGTGGATGCCTATAAGTATGGCATGGGATTTAAAGAGGTCTCAAAATCATTTGAAATAAATCACCCTGTGGGTGTCAGTGTGGCTAAGTGGTTAGGCTAACCCGTTCACCTCACATGTCCTGGGTTGGAGCCCCCTGCCCGGCGAGGGTGTTTCTATGTGAGGTTTGCATGTTCTCCCTGTGCGTGCATGGGTTTCCTCCGGGTACTCCGGTTTCCTCCCACAGTTCAAAGCCATGCACTTTAGGCTAGTTGTGTATTCTCAATTTCGCCTATGTGTGAATATGATTGTGAATGGTTGTGGGAATGGTTGTTTGCATGTGGTGGCCTGGTAATGGTCTGGCGAGTTGTTCGGGGTGTACTCTGTTTTCACTCAGATTGGGCCAGGATAGGCTCTAGCCTCCCTGTTACCCTAATAAAGGATAAAGTGGTTCAGAGATGAGATGAGATTAATCCCATTGAATGGAAAATCTAAAAGTCTAAAAGTAACATGCTTGCTTCAAACTGCTGCTAATTTGTCAGGGATTGGCTGCCCAGCAAATTCTCACAACTGTGTGTGAAAGTGCAGATGGCTTCAATCAGAAATAGACCGGATAAACATAGGACACGAAAAAGACCTTGCTGTCCAAAAGCCTACAGTTTGCCAATGGCTATATAGACAAAGGCCAGACCTTTTGACATAATATACTCTGGACAGAGGATCAAAGATAGAGTTGTGAACTCATACCAACTGAAGGATGGTAGTGGAAATGTTATGGTTTGGGGTTGCTTAGCTGCCTCAGGGAGAAAGAACCTTGCAGTCATTGATCAACAATAAATTTCGCATCCTATCAGCGACTGCTTGAAGATAACATAAGGCTATCTGTCCAAAAGTTGAACTGGAGGTAAACCTTTCAACAATCAAATGATGCCAAGCCAAGAAATGACACAAAAAAAAGAAATGGATTTAAGGGAATGTTGGGAGTTTGATAAGGGCAGTGCATGCTAGAAAAGCATCAAACTTGCAACAACATTCAGAATGTTCAGAAAACACAGTAAGACAATGTCAGAGACTGGTGGACATGCAAAATGTCCACAAGAAGTTCTTTTTGCTAAAAGGGCAATACAAGCTTCTGATGCCAATGATGTACTTACTTTCTCCACAGAGGTATTTTAATTTATTGATATTTTGAGTAAAAAAACTAGTTCTCCGGGCAACACTGTGGCGTAGTGGTCGCCTCACAGCAAGAAGGTCCTGGGTTCGATTCCCAGTTCAGGCGTTTCTGTGTGGAGTTTGCATCTTCTCTCTGTGTGTGGGTTTCCTCCGGGTACTCTGGTTTCCTCCCACAGTCCAAAAACATGCACTTTAGGCTAATTGGCTGTTCCAAATCGCCCCTAGGTGTGAGTGTGAATGATTGTGTGAGTGTTGGCCCTGTGATGGACTGGTGAGCTGTCCAGGGTGTAACCCACCCTCGCCCAGAGTTGGCTGAGATGGGCACTGGCCTCCCCGCGACCCTAATTAGGATTAAGCGGCTTAGAAAATGAATGAATGAAACTAGTTTTCCTTGAGGCTTTGTTCAAGTATATCACTCTTTTCTCTAGACACTTTAATAAATTTCCAACAGATATACTTATTTTTTCTCAGTAATTAAATTCTGATCAGGAGATTAATGCACTGTGTATAAAAGAACTGGATTAAACCAAATGTATATGTAACTTTTTCACATTACTTCTCCTGCAAACAATCATACACATCAGCCTCGTCTAACAGGCAGAGCAGGAGGCATCGTGGTTAATCATAATGATAATCTAGTCAAAAATTCTACACATGTGAAGTCCTTTATACGAACATAGAGGCACACAGCGAGAAGGTCCTTGGTTTGAAACCTGGGCTCATGCAGGGGCGTTTCTGTGTGGAGTTTGCATGTTCACCCTTGCTTGCCTCTGGTTTCCTCCCACAGTCCAAAGACATGCACATTAGGGTAATTAGCTGTTCCTGATTGCCCCTAGGTGTGAGTGTGAATGGTTGTGTTTTGTATGTTGGCCCTGCAATGGGCTGGCAAGCTGTCCGGGGTCAACCCTGCCTTCGCCTAGGACACTCCCTGTTTCCCTAGTAGGATTAAGTGGCTCGGCAAATGAGTGAGTGAGAGAACGAGTGTACTAAGATGATGGATGTAAGTGCAAAAAATATGTTTACCCAGTCAGTTCCACTAATTAATATTTTTAGCCCCCCCAGGGCCATAATCTGAATCCATTAATGAATTTGGATTTCATCTCAAACCTGCTTGTTTCTTTAAACAGAAAAATAATCACAGGAGACTTTAATATTCCTTTTGATAACCTGATGAGTGCCTGAGAGCAGCGTTCATGTCCACTCTAGATTCAGTAAAGATTAATCAGAACATTTGGACTAAATATGGAAAATATAGACACTTTCCACAGTCAGAAGCTATCTCAGATCAATGCCTCATCGTGTTTAAATTGTACCTGAGTAATAGTGTGTGCACCTCGCCTCACTGGCACATCAAATGAGCTACAGCACAGGAATTTATCCTTATTGAGTTTTCAACAATAACCGGATCACCGTCTGACCTCACCAAACGTGATCAGACAACTGAACGCTTACCATTTATGTTCCACTGCACTCTATTCAGAGAAGCTAGACTTGAAAGAAAAATAATGAGGAATTAAAATCTAGCACCAGGCAGCACAGTGGGGTAGTGGTTAGCATGTCTGCCTTGAGCGATTCTGTGTCGAGTTTGCATGTTTTCCCTGCGCTTGTGTGGGTTTCCTCTGGGTATGCCGGTTTCCTCCAAAGACAGACCAAAAAGATGCACATTAGGCAAATTGGCTCTTCCAAATTGCCCCTAGGTGTGAGTGTGAGTGTGTGTGAGTAGTTATGTGTGTGTTGGTCCTGTGATTGTCTGGCGAGCTGTTCAGGGAGTACCCCGTCTGCTCCCAGTGTTGGCTGAGATAGGTACCACCCTTCCTACAACCCTAGTAGAATTAGATGGTTCGGGAAATGAGTGAGTGAGTAAAAGATTCAAGCCACGTTCCCGGCGAGGGTACTTCTGTTTGTATATTCTCCCTGTGCTTGCATGTGTTTCATCTGGGTGCTCCACTTTTCTCCCACAGTCCAAAGACTTGCACGTTAGGCTAAGTATGTAAGTGAGAGTGTGAATAGTTGTGTGTGTGTCGTCTTGTGGTGGTCTGACATGCTGTTCAGGGTGTACCCCACCTTCACGCAGTATAGACTGAGATAGGCTCTAGCAGTTCAGCAAATGAGTGAGTGAGTGAGTGAGTGAATGAGAGTGTTCAGGGTGTATCCTGCCTTAGCCTTGAGTTGGCTGAGAAGGGCTTCAGCCTCCCCTCAACCCTAATAAAGTCTAAATGTGTTAGATATATCTAAGCTAAGCTCCTCAGATCGTTTTTCCTTTATTAAATTTGCTCTTCTTTTTTTTATGAAAATCTATGTTGGAGTCATCACGTGTTCTTAAAACTCAGAATTGTTTGCAGCTGTGGCAAATCTGTAAACTGAAAGCGCATGCTAGTTGCCCTAAACACTAAACACCCCTTAAATCCCCATAAAAGGATAAAGGGGCGTGTGCACACACAAATATTCATGAAGACCGAACCATCGGAATTTTAAAGGCTAGACTTCTTCTGAAGTAAAAATGCTGCTGCAGGACATCAATTCCAGATGAGATATTATATTCAGTAGTGCGAATAGTGGATATACGGCCCTAGAAGAGAGTGAAGCCGTGCACGCAGTGAATGTGCAGAGAACGCACACCACTGAAGATATAAAAAAAGAAGTGGTTTGACCAGAAATCAGAGGCCAAGAAAAAACTGCCAAACACAGTTTTGAGATACCGCCACTGGAGATGGGGTTGCTAGCCCTGAGTTGTGAGAGCCAGAACAGCGCATCCCAGGTGTACCCCTGGTGGAGCACATGGATACTGACTTGTGCCCCGTGCCTGTGATGTCATGGTCACATCCTGGTAACGTCAGAAGTTGTTGCTTTGTTCAATTCAAGTTTGGTATAATTTTATTTATTTATTTTTTTCATCTTTTATTTTTTAAAATAAATAATAAATTAAATAAACATAATACATTTTTCATGAAGGGCAACATGGTGGCACAGTGGTTAGCACGTCCTCTTCCACAGCAAGAAGGCCTGGGTTCGATTCCTGGGCTCGGGGCGTTTCTGTGTGGAGTTTGCATGTTCTTCCCGTGCCTGTGTGGGTTTCTTGTATGTTTTCCGCTTTCCTCCCACAGTCCAAAAACAAGCACAGTAGGCTAACTGGCTGTTTCAAATTGCCCCTAGGTGTGAGTATGAATGGTTGTGTGTATGTTGGCCCTGCAACGGTCTGACATGCTGTTCAGGGTGTACCCCACCTTCACGCAGTATAGACTGAGATAGGCTCTAGCAGTTCAGCAAATGAGTGAGTGAGTGAGTGAGTGAATGAGAGTGTTCAGGGTGTATCCTGCCTTAGCCTTGAGTTGGCTGAGAAGGGCTTCAGCCTCCCCTCAACCCTAATAAAGTCTAAATGTGTTAGATATATCTAAGCTAAGCTCCTCAGATCGTTTTTCCTTTATTAAATTTGCTCTTCTTTTTTTTATGAAAATCTATGTTGGAGTCATCACGTGTTCTTAAAACTCAGAATTGTTTGCAGCTGTGGCAAATCTGTAAACTGAAAGCGCATGCTAGTTGCCCTAAACACTAAACACCCCTTAAATCCCCATAAAAGGATAAAGGGGCGTGTGCACACACAAATATTCATGAAGACCGAACCATCGGAATTTTAAAGGCTAGACTTCTTCTGAAGTAAAAATGCTGCTGCAGGACATCAATTCCAGATGAGATATTATATTCAGTAGTGCGAATAGTGGATATACGGCCCTAGAAGAGAGTGAAGCCGTGCACGCAGTGAATGTGCAGAGAACGCACACCACTGAAGATATAAAAAAAGAAGTGGTTTGACCAGAAATCAGAGGCCAAGAAAAAACTGCCAAACACAGTTTTGAGATACCGCCACTGGAGATGGGGTTGCTAGCCCTGAGTTGTGAGAGCCAGAACAGCGCATCCCAGGTGTACCCCTGGTGGAGCACATGGATACTGACTTGTGCCCCGTGCCTGTGATGTCATGGTCACATCCTGGTAACGTCAGAAGTTGTTGCTTTGTTCAATTCAAGTTTGGTATAATTTTATTTATTTATTTTTTTCATCTTTTATTTTTTAAAATAAATAATAAATTAAATAAACATAATACATTTTTCATGAAGGGCAACATGGTGGCACAGTGGTTAGCACGTCCTCTTCCACAGCAAGAAGGCCTGGGTTCGATTCCTGGGCTCGGGGCGTTTCTGTGTGGAGTTTGCATGTTCTTCCCGTGCCTGTGTGGGTTTCTTGTATGTTTTCCGCTTTCCTCCCACAGTCCAAAAACAAGCACAGTAGGCTAACTGGCTGTTTCAAATTGCCCCTAGGTGTGAGTATGAATGGTTGTGTGTATGTTGGCCCTGCAACGGTCTGGCGAGCTGTTCAGTGTGTACCCCGCCTTCGCCCAGAGTCGGCTGTGATGGGCGCCAGCCTCACCGTGATTAGAGTTAGAAAATGAATGAATGAATGAATCTTTCATGAACTGATATTAATATGCATAATGCTATAAAAAAGAAGGGAAAGAGTCGCGATTTCGCAACATCACTTTCGGCATGCGTGTAAGAGTGCTCTTTAGTGTTTGTAGATTCTGCTCGTAGCTAAGAAGAAATCCCAGATAAGAAAATATTGGTGAATGCCTTAAAAGTGCATTAGTGTGACATAAGAGTGAATTTGTTCATGAATGAGGCTCAGTGTGTTTACTGTATGAGCACTTTCCCCCCAGAGCTACTAAAGGGGTCTCTGTGTCCCAAAAAAATAAAGCTGAACTCGCTTTGCACCTGTTCAGAAAATGGACATTAAACAGCGCCCTTTTTTCCCCTCTCGTTATGGCCCTGTATGAAACACCATAACACACATTCTGTGACACCGAATGGCTTCATGTAACCACTGGGGAAGGGGAGGGACGGGGTGGGTCACTCTCACATTCAAACATACACTACATTATATGTTTGTCAACAGAGAAATCTTCACAGAACTTCACAGCTCATATGCTCAACACGTAAATTAAATTCTCAGGTCTGATCACAAGCCATTGTTTGCACCCTTGATAAAAAAAAAATTCTAGCATGTTCTGTATGCTTGAAACTGTTTTTCATGCTTTTTTGTTGCTCTACAGGAGCTACAGGATAGTGTACATAATTTTTCAGCCGTAGAGAAACTACTCAAATTATGATGTGAGAAGACGCTCTCTCCTCCCTTCAGACTGACCAAGCTGCTCCAAAAAAATTCTCCCATGATTCATTTTGCCACTGTTCCAATTACTTTCACACCAACTCACTCACTCACTCACTCATTTGCCAAACAGCGTAATCCTTCTAGGGTCACAACGAGGCTGGAGCCTTACTCAGCCAATAATGAGTGAAAGCAGAATACACCCTGAACAACTTGCCAGACCAACGCAGGGCCAGCACACACACCCAAGCGTTCATACTGACATCCACACCTAGGGGCAATTTGTAACAGCCAGTTAGCCTATGCATGCATGCATTAGCCTAATGTCCATGTCTTTGGACTGTGGGAGGAAACTGAAGTTCCTGGAGAAAACCCATGCAAGCACAGTGAGAACCCAGGACCTTCTTGCGTGTGAGGTGGATGTGCTAACCACTACACCACTGTGCTGCTTTCACACCAACTGACAAAAACATTTGCGAAAACACCAGAGCTGTTGGAAATAAAACACAATTGGTCCAAACCTAAATTGTTTGTTGTGCACATCTTCCCATTTGTCTCTTCTTCTTTATTCATTCATTGCATAGGGTATTTCACTTTTTCTTTTCTTGGGGCTGTATAGGACACAAGTACAGGGGTATCAACAAAAGCAAAGACAGATGATGTCACCTTCCTAGTCTTCAGTGAAGTCTTTTGAAAGCTCTGGCTTATTTTATTATTCAGTCCTCCACATCATGACCTTTCCCTTTAACATTTCCTCTTTAAGAGTGTACAATCTAAAAAGCATATCACAACATACGTTAAGGTAACATATCCAGCCATCAAAGCCAAGATGACCCTCATTACCACCGAGGTGGCCCACACCTTTATCTGCCACATGTCGATGTTGAGTATATATACACTGACCTTTTTTCCTCTGAAAGCATTAATGCATTAACAAGACTGTATGAAAGAGCCAATCGTTGAATCTATCCCAATCATACCTCACTACTGCCAGCTTGACAAGATCCCTTCTACATTTTCCTGTATGAATGCCATCAAATTGTGACACATGTGAGGACATGGATGGCTTACAGGTCAGTATCAGCAATCCACATGTCTGCATGGAACTGTTTGATCCTACTAGCATTATAGGGAGGCTCTTAGCTGACACTGGGCGAAGGTGGGGTACACCATGAACAGCTCGCCAGACCACTGCAGAGTCAACACACAACCATTCACAGACACAAGCACACCTATGGGCAGCCAATCAGCTTAGGTGCATGTCTTTGGACTGTACTAGGAAACCGGAGTAACCAGAGGGAACCCACGCATACACAGGGAGAACACGGCAACTTCATGCAGAAACACCCTCATCCTCCCCGGGACTCGAACCCACCACACCACTGGTGTCATATCTATATTTTCATGTTTCTCCACTCAGTGTCTCACTTGTGTTTGTAACCTCCAGTAGGCGGATTTAATGTCAGTTTCGAGGATGGCAGTGAATCTAGAGGGACATGAAAGCAATTTGGTTTGTATTTGTCTGTATAAGTCTGTCCCATTTCTCAGGTGGGGATAAAAACCACGACAGTTTTCCATTTTTAGATATGAAGGTGTCTGATAACTGAGAAGCAACTCTTGATTAGTTTTAGATCCTTCAGATGGACCAACCTATAAAAAAGTTATTAGAGCAAGATCCCTCGGGTGTCCTTCACAGTGCCATCATTCATCAAGCCTAGTTTACACTTGGTTTTAAAATGTGCCTTGGGCTAACAGATCATGAGCGGACAGCTGAGACACATCGCTGTTTGCACCTGCGTTTATCATGCGTCTCCAAGGTGTCTAGCATGCTACTTGTGCTCAGATTTTGTTACCGCCTACGTCACTTTTCCTGTTATGTCAGTCTCGGGGATGCATCAGTATGCAAAAGCGTTCGCACAACAAAAGATACATGGTCCAGTGTGCTCCAGACCACCTTAGCTGGTGGTCTGAGTGAATGCTTCTTGGTGGTTGGGATTGCCTAAGCTTCCGAAATGAGTCATTCTTTGAAACTGGTACCATAAAGTGTGACATTCATAATTCCCAAATATCAGTGTAGTCCAATTTATTTCCCTCTTTATCGACCATCAAATTCATGAATGTTATAAAGACGGTGAGAGAACTGCACTTTTTTTTTTTTTTTTTTTAGAAACAAACAGGAATAAATCTGTATAGAACACCAAATTCATCCCATTTGGTTCAGGGGTTTCAAAACTAGGTATAGAGTGTACAACACACTGTTTAAAATTATAATATTTCACTTCAACGTCTTGTAACGTTTAATACGGACTTTCATTGAATATGCCTTCCTGGTTGTGAACGGGTAGTCATGGCGAAGAGGTTTGAGTCAGATGTTAAACACTCAGGAGACACAGATTGGATAAAGAAGGGTTCTATTTATTAACCCAAATAAGGCCAAAGGCCATAATATTAATTAAGCAAAAAAAAAACAAAAACAAAAAACCCCCAACTACAACAACAACAACAACCAAAATTAAAAAAAGAGAGAGAGAAAACAAATCACTTTTTGATACCGAAAACAAACACGACATAAGAGTCAAAACATATATTACCGCCTTTAAAAACTTTTAGACTAAGACCTCTCACAAGCATCTGCTCTCTTGGCCAACCCCCTACTCAATGAATGAACGCTGCTTAAATCTCTAAACCAACATAAACAAGTCCCGGGGGTGTTCTAAGACACACTGTCAAAATCACAACAAAATCAGTTTGAACCAACCTTTTGCCCATATTAGTGAACATCATCCTTTCATAACAATACTCAAATTAATCCTTCTTAATATCAACGTAGTCAATAACAAAACCTCAGCCTAAGCAACTTACTAAGCTAGGACCAAAGAAACAAACCGGAACATATTACACACATTTAAACAGCCGAAGTATTAAAGCACCTTAATAGGTGATAAAGAAATGATACCGGTAAGACAGAAAAGTTTGTTTTTACATTCATTCGGAAAAAATAAACAGAACACTTAAAGTATTTGCATTGGGTTATGTGATTGTTTTACGGTGTACATGCGTTGGAACATGGAACAGGAAAGGTGGAGAAACGGCGTCGACTAGCTAAATTAAATGACTGCAACCCAATACAGCGTTGTTGTCAAAGTGCACATGTAACAGCTGATATTGATACGGAAGGAGTATGATGAGTGACCTGATGGTTATGGGAAACAACCCTTTACAAAACACAGACCGCAAATTCAGGGTAAACCTGCAAACACATATTGATATTCTTTGGCAGCACGCCGCTGCCGTGATGGAGCTCGTTCCGTCACAGTGGTGAAGAATGTGGAATGAGATATCATCTCATAACGGTTATGTACACTCTATAACTAATTTAGAAATACCCCACTATCATGCCAACCGCTAACAGTGCGTGACATTAGGACATAAACAGCCTCCAAGTAGGTAGTGGGAAATGAACGATGACGTTATTCTATGAATATTGATGAACAGCCCTCTACTAATGCCATTCTAACGTTTACCAGGAACTCAACTGTACTGTGAACATCGTGACATGGAAGCTCACCCCTCACAGGAAAAATGGGTCGGTTCTGTATGTTAACTGGCGTGGACACTACTGGTTACGTGCGGAACTGTAAATCGGTGTTCGATTCTCAGTCCAAAAAGTAGGAAAACGGTGGTATAGTGGTTAGCATGTCTGCCTCACAGCAAAAAGGCCTGGGTTTGATTCCTGGGCTCGGAGTGTTTAATGTGTGGAGTTTTATATTCATATTCTCCCTGTGCTTGCATGGGTTTCCTCCGGGTACTCCAGTTTTCTCCCACAGTCCAAAAACATGCACAGTAGGCTATTTGACTGTTCCAAATTACACCTCAAAAAACTAAAAACATAAACATCTAATCTTAATGTGCTTTTTGCTTATGTTCCCATGTAGTATATCCTAAAACATTTAAGAAAATAGAACACCGGCATCTGTCAAGGAGTGGGAAGTATTAAGCAGGAAGTGAACAGTCAGTTCTCAAGGTTAATGTGTTGGAAGCAGAAAAAATGTACGAGTAAGGATGAGTGATGGTTAAATGACTGGGTCTACTCATCTCCAGAGCAGCACATCTTTTGGGATGTATCTGGTAAGCAGTGGTAAATACCTACCAAAGGTGGTCGAAGGTAGAGAAACAGTGAACTGGTGAGAGTAACATGGGTGCCCAAGGCTCAGTGATGCTCACGGGGAGTGAGGGCTAGTACATCGTCTGGTCTGATCCTGCTGAAGACCTACTGTAGCACAAACTACTGAAACTGTTAATGCCGGATATGATAGAAAGAAGTCAGGACACACAGCGCATTGCAGCTTGCTGTGTATGGGGCCGCATAGGTACAGAGCACTCAGGTGGTGTTAATATTAAGGCTGATCAGTGTCTGTCAGCTAAATGCACACTTCTTCACACAGTCTAAAGAAAAACTTTCAAAACTTAAGGAATTTGAGGGTTTCTTCCAGAACTAATTTCACATTTGTCTGAAACCATCACATGATCTGACTTTCATAAAGAGTAGTCTGCATTGCCGTCGGTGTGTTTATTTTGTTCTCAGGACATCGCAGGGCTAACACACACACCCATTCACACTCACACCTAGGGGCAATTTGAAGCCTAATGTGCATGTCTTTGGACTGTGGGAGGAAACCAGAGTACTTGGGGGAAACCCATGCAAGCATGAGGAGAACATGCAAACTCCACACAGGAACACCCTAGCTGAGCTCATAACTCGAACCCAGGACCTTCTTGCTGTGATGTAGACATGCTAACCACTACGCCACCGTACCGCTCCTACATGGTACTACACAATGCTTTATATTTTATTTAAAAAAGGCTCATACACAGAGACTACCAAGATTTCTGATTCTAGGAATGTGAAAGAGAAAAAAAGCCATTTTATATTTATATCACTAAGTAATATAGTTAGTTTAATAATAATAATAATAATAATAATAATAATATTTATAATAACAACAGCAACAATAATAATAATATTTATAAAACTATGTATAATATTTATAATAATAATAATAATAATAATAATAATAATGGCAATAATAGTGATGCGTATAATGATGGCGGTGATGTGCATGGTGCTGCACTGTTTAGATAACAGACTTGTGTAACATTAGTGGGTTTTCCTGACACACACTCACACACACACACACACACACACACACACACACACACACACACACACACACACACACACACACACACA
>JAQMYF010000016.1:6384628-6392550 GCA_030014195.1 Neosilurus mollespiculum
ACTGCTGATCATTCAATTTTCTATCATTTACTCCCAGGAGGACTGCTTTGCCTCACCTGCGCTTTACAACGCGGGCAACTGCGGCCTCAGATCTGTGGATAATGAAAGATCATCTGCATTTCTTGCACTGGTATAGCTCAGCTGGTTAAATGCTTTATTAAATAGTAATCTGCAACAATTACCCTGAAAATCCAAGGTGGTCAAATGCTGGTTCTAATTAGCCTGCGTTTTTTCCACCCAGAGAATAACCCGAGCTGATATGGAATGAACGGTGCTCAATTTTGAATGAACCGAGTTGTATCTTGCCATTGAATCAAATGTGTTGAAGAAATCGAGTGAGAGTTCTGCTGGCTGTACACGTGTTTAGACTCTCAAAAGGCCCAAGAGGAATATAAGCACATTATTCTAGCACTGGGCTGAACTCACTGGCTAGAATTTTGCTTCTCTCATTTTGAAGTACTACTGCTGCCTTTATCTGGCCATGCTCCAAAGCCTCTCCTAAACTGGCTACAACCTCATAAGTTATGATCTATGAGGGTCAGGATTAATGCTGATCCTCCCTTTTGGACAACCCTTTTTATCGTGGAAAGATCTATGACTCTATAATACAGGGTTAGCACGTCCGCCTCACAGAAAGAAAGTCATGGGTTCAAGTCCCGGGCTCGAGAAGGCCGCTTCTGTGTGGACGTGCTTTTGTGGGTTTCCTCCAGGTACTCTGGTTTTCTCCCATAGTCTAAAGACATGCGCATTGGGCTAACTGACCTCACAGCAAGAAGGTCACAGGTTCGAGTCCTGGGCTCAGGGAGGCCGTTTCTGTGTGGAGTTCTCGCTTGTTCTCCCTGTGCTTGCATGGGTTTCCTCCGGGTACTCTGGCTTCCTCCCACAGTCCAAAGATGTACCCATTAGGCTAATTGACCATACAGCAAGAAGGTCCTGAGTTCAAGTCTGAAACTCGGCAAGGATGTTGTTGTGTGGCATTTCTGTGTGGAGTTTGCATGTGGTGGCACAGTGGCATAGTGGTTAGCACATCTGCCTCATGTAGAGAAGGTCATAGGTTCGAGGAGGGTGTTTCTGTGTGGAGTTTGCATGTTCTCCCCGTGCTTGCGTCCAGTCCAAAGATGAGCACATTGGGCTAAGTGGCTGTTTCAAATTGCCTCTAGGTGTGAGTGTGAATGGCTGTGTGTGTGTGTGTGTGTGTGTTGGCCCTGCGATGGTCTGGCAAGCTGTTCATGTTGTACTCAGCCTTTGTCCAGTGTTGGCTGAAATAGGCTCCAGCCTCTCTGTATCCCTGACAGGAGTAAGTTGTTCAGCAAATAGTGGAATAGTCCATGCTGTGTTAAAAAAATAATTGACTTCGTACATGCTGCTCCTGATGTCCTCACATCGTTCCCACATACAACATGCTCACCACACTGACATTTTACTATTATATTATTTTTTGTTGTTGTTGTAATTTTGGACATTTTTTATTACGTATAAACCACTCCCACAAATATGGCAGGGTGAAAACTGATGACCCATTCAAGCTGTTGACATCTCTTCATTTCCATATGAGTAATCGTATAAAGATATACTGTATATGTGTGTATGCAAGTAACGTTTGTACACTTGGCACAGCATGGATTTAACATCAACTCTGTTTTACAAGAAGCATGGGTTTGGAAAGGCAGGAGAAAATATCGCTGGTAAAGGCAGATACTATTTCACTGAGACAAAAAGGGTTCATCCTCATAAATCTCATAATAATCATGTTATATAGTGGTGTAATTAAAAACTTGAATGGTGGAAATTCATGCTAACAATTTAGGTTAGAATAATACAAATAACTGTACAAATAATTGATCATTCATATTAGGGTGCTGAAAGCCTTGCCAAACCATCACAGGGCAATAGACACACACACACACACACACACACACACACACACACACAGAGGAAGCCAACAAAAGCACAAGGAAGCCATGCAAACTCCACACAGAAACGCCCAAGCCCAGGAATCAAACCCTGGACCTTATTGCTGTCGGGTGGATGTGCTAGCCACTGCGCTATCGTTTCGCACAAATTATACAAAAACTGTACAAATAATTGACCATTTCTTCATTCATTTGCCAAACTGCTTATTACTACTAGGGTTGCGGAGAGACTGGAGCCTATCTCAACCGACAAATGATGATCACGGGGTATACCTTAAAAACTCTAAAAACAGACACACAACCATTCACACCTAGGGGCAATTTAAAACAGCCTATTACCTTAATGTGCATGACTTTGGACTGTGGGAGGAAACTGGAATACCCAGAGGAAACTCACAAAAGCTTGAGGACATGATTCAAACTACACAGAATCGTTCACACTGAGCCCGAGATTCGAACCCAGGACCTTCATGCTGTGAGGTGGACATGCAAACACTACACCACTGTGCTGCCCATCATTGATATTGATCATAGAAATATATATAGTTAGCTGAAGTTGGGGGGGGGGGGGCAGCAGGGACAACCCGGTGATAGGTGAGCTTGAACCCCCGACCATAAGATCAGTAAGCCACCACCGGGCCACCACCGGGCCACCACCGCCCCCATTACTATACATTTTTGTTATGATACAATCTTATTTGTCTTAGTGATACCATTTCTTAGTCTTTGTTCTGTGGTCTTCCATTTCAAAGCCACTCATAATTATTCTGAATCATACTGAATAAATAAATAAATAAATAAATAGTGATTTAATGTGTTATTATTATAAGCATCAGATTTGATTTCCAGTCCAGGCAGATGGGAAATGTTGTTCCGTTATTGCATACATCAATTAGTGTTATTAGTTCACCAATTGCATAACTGACTACAATAACAATAAGCACTAGAACATTCGAATGGAGATTCAGATATGAGCTGTTTGTCCGAGCACAAGCAACACTGTTGTCTCACTTGAAAATCCATGGAAACAATCCGTTCCTTGCCGCTATTCATTTTTTTTATCTTGCGTAAGTTGAATGAATGATGGCACGGTGCTGTTGTAGTTAGTACGTCCGCCTCACAGCAAGAAAGTTCTTAGTTCGAGAACACTTCTGTCTGCATGTTCTCCCCGTGCTTGCATGGGTTTCTTCCAGGTACTCTGGTTTCCTCCCACAGTCCAAAGACATGGACACTAGGCTAACTGGCTGTTCCAAATTGCCCCTAGGTGTAAGCATCAGTTTGAATCGTTGTGTATGTGTTAGCCTACAGCATGGTGCTCTGGTGAGCTGTTGAGAGTTTACCCTGCCTTTGCGTAGCGTCAGCTAAGATAGGCTCCCGCCTTCCCGCAACCCTAGTGGGATTAAGGAGTTTGGCAAATGACTGAGTGAGATGAGATTGAGGTGGGATGGTGGCACAGTGGTCCTGGGTTCATGTCCTGAGCTTGGGCGTTTCTGTGCTGGAGTTTGTGGCTTGTGTAGATTTCCTCCAGGTACTCTGGTTTCCTCCCTTAGCCCAAAAACATGTATGTTAGGCTAATTAGCTGTTTCAAATTGCCCCTAGGTGTGGATGGGAGTGTGAGTAGTTGTGTGTGTGTCCTATGATGGACTGGCAAGCTGTTTAGGCAAAACTAGTGTAGGCTAAGATAGGCTCCAGCCTCCCCGTGACCATAATAGAGGATGAAGTGGTTCGTGAAATGAGTGAGGAAATGTGTTGAATGAAATTACTTCAGGTACTTTTTCCTGTATTTGTAAATAAACACAAGTAAGTTCTACATTAACTGGCATAGTCATCCTGCTTATGTATAAGATATGTGTCATGACTCGATGGAAAACATAATGTTAATTTGATTGGATTTATATCTCACAACCCGTACTCTGGATGATTTATGAGTAAGTGCGAGAGTCTTTGAACCCTCTGTTTGTGTATATGATACAGCATGATGTCTTTTCCTCTCCTTTAATGGTGCGGACTTTACTGTTCATCTAATCATTGAAATCTCTGTCTACTGAGAGCGTTTCTCTCCAACACACCATCTCCACCAGCCAGATGGATTTTATTCTGTTGTTAACGAAAGATCATCTCATTTACACTCCCCGGTTAGACATATCTGACCTCACACACAGGCCTTCAGTAGTCCTTGGACTCAGCTTGTAAGCATGATGCATAACTAAAAAAATAAAAATAAAAAACACCAGAAAAAACAAGCATACAAAAAACTTACTTTTAAAGGCACAGATGCAGATAATTTTTTTTAATAACCGTTGCACATGTAGAGATTCTTTCCTATGGTTTATCTTAGGGTAAAAAAACCCCCAAAAAAACAAAAAAACATGTGTGTTCCTACCTGTGGCCTCCACCATGCCTTCCAAAATCACAACAATCTCCAGCTCCTCTTTAGCTAGACTGGCTTTGGAGATCTCCCAGAAGGGGCTATGCTGGTTGATCTCGTGGCAGATGATGAGTGGGGACACAAGGAAGAGGCGGTCGTCACCTGTGTCATAGCCCACATTCATGTCTGTTTGGTTGAGGGGAATAAACTCCCCCTCCTTGGTCTGTTTGGACTTGATCAGCTTGGCTCGGATTGAGGCCTCAACGATGTGTGAGTTCCTCAGGTCACCTACGCGGAACATCAGACAGAGGCGCCCGTCACGCATTGAGATGACAGCGTTGGTGGAGAATACCAATGTCTCTGCACGCTTCTTAGGCTGTGAGATCTTCACAAACATGCAGCCCACCATGAAGGCATTCACAATGGAGCCCAGCACCGACTGCACTAGCAGGAGCACGATGCCCTCTGGGCACTTGTCTGTAATTACACGGTACCCATAACCGATTGTTGTTTCAGTTTCAATGGAGAACAGGAAGGCAGAGACGAAACCCTCCAGGTTGTTGACACACGGTGTCCATGTATTGTCGCCTAAGTGCTCAAGGTCTCCTCGTGCATAGGCAATCAGCCACCACATAAGGCCGAAAAAAAGCCACGTAACTGTGTAGACCAGCACAAAAATGAAGAGGTTGAACCGCCACTTCAGGTCCACTAGCGTGGTGAAGATGTCTGTGAGGTAGCGGTAGGTCTCGCGGACGTTGCCGTGGTGTACGTTGCATTTGCCGTCCTTGCGCACGTAACGCTGGATCTTGCGCTTGGCTCGATCGCTGTCCTGAAGCTGCTTGGGCACGTAATCTCGTGCCTGCTTGGGCAGCCGTGGCTGTCTCACCGTGACGGGGCTCTCCACATCCTGCTCCATTTGGCCTTCTGGAAGGATCTGGGCCTAGAGGCAAGATATATAAGAGAAGATGATTGTACATACACTGCAACTTGGATAATCAGCCTATTATTCTCATTATATGAGCCCTGAATCGACCCAGCTGCATGAGGTGAACCAAACATTGTGTTTTGTGTTGGGCATTTCTGTGTGGAGTTTGCATTGTGTTTTCAGTAACAGGTCATGAGGGACAAACCCAGCCAAAATACAGAGCTGTATCACCGAAGATATGCCATGCTATCTGGACATTTTAAGCAATGAACAGTGAGAAAATAAATGTTGGAAGCAAACACAAAAATCTTTTCCTATGCAAACCTCTTTACCCTTTTCATCCCTCAAATTCTGGACCAATTGCTTTCATCCAATCTTTCATTAATTATCAAAGCTGTTTAATCCTAATTAGGGTTGCCGGGAGGCTGGCGCCCATCTCAGTCGACTGTGGGCGAGGGTGAGGTACATCCTGAACAGCTCGCCAGGCCATTGCAGGGCCAGCACACACACAACCATTCGCACTCACTCTCACACCTAAGGGCGATTTGGCCAATTAACCTACCATGCATGTTTTTGGACTGTGGGAGGAAACCGGGGTACCCGGAGGAAACCCATGCAAGCACAGGGAGAGCATGCAAACCCCACACAGGAACGCCCCAAGCCCGGGAATCGAACCCAGGCTTTCTTGCTGTGAGGCGGACGTGCTAACCACTGCACCATCATGTCGTTCCCAACTGCTTTGTAAGAATTTTAAAGGAGAAGACAGCACTTCTTGAAAGTTAATCTTAATCAAACCTCTATATTAAAATCTGTCTGTGTGCAAAATCTTAGACTGCTAGATGCTATTTTAACGATTTTATGGATAGCTATTTATGGATAGCTAAACTGAATCTCAGAATGATGATGTCATCAGGACTCAAGTTAACTTGGAGGAGTTTGACTTTAAACATCATTTCTTTCAGTATTTCAGGGGTTTGTGCTTAAATATGTGAATCCTGTTGTGTATATAGTTTTGCACTGCAGAGGTTATGATTTTAATTTACACCTTTTGTCACCTTCAACATAAATCTGTCAATAAACGGCAGGAATGTATCAAAATCCTATACAATTTGGGCCTTGATGACATCATCATTCTGAGACTGAGGTTTTTAAACCACTGCCCATGAAAACATTAAAACAGAATATTTTGCACACAGAAAGAAATGACTCGTTCGAGCCAACACACGCTCACAGCAAGAAGGTCTTGGGTTCAATTCCTGGGCTTGGGGTGTTTCTGTGTGGAGTTTGCATGTTCTCCCCATGCTTGTGTGGGTTTCCTCTGGGTCCTCTGGTTTCCTAGCACAATCCAGAAACATGCACATTAAGCTAATTGGTTGTTCCAAATCGCCCCTAGGTGCAAGTGTGAGTGTGAATGGTTGCCCTGCAATGGACTGACGAGCTGTTCATGGTGTACCTGACCTTCTCCCAGAGTCGTTTCAGATGGTGCCAGCCTCCCCGCAACTCTAAATAGGATTAAGCGGCTTAGAAAATGGATGACTAAATATATATTGCTCATATGAAAGGTAATAACTTAACAGGAACGAGTGTGCACTCGTGGACTGTGGACAGACAAACACACACAATTTCTTGCGGAATGAAAATCGGCACGTCACAGTATCTTCTGCGTAGCTCACACGAAAGGTAATTAATCTGGAGATTTAAATGAGATTTTTAACAAGTGTTGTCTTGTCCTTTAAACACATTATACACCCCAAAACTTTTTTGGGGTTTTATAAATTATGTAAAACCAAAATAAACCAAGTAGCAAATAAATCTACCGTGTCCATTTTGCTCTGATTCAGATTTAATAAGTATGCTGTGTGTTTTTAGAGTGTGAAAACACTGTAGAATCCTGCAGTGAATATTTCTGATCTCTTCATATAAAGACTAAAAAATTAAAGACTAAAATAAGGGATTTAATATTTAATAATTCAGGAATGGCTTTGTAATGAATGTCTATGGATATCGATGGTCAGTCAGAGCTCACTTGTTGTGGTTATTTATTTACTGATAAATTACACTGACAATCACTTTTTTAGAAACACCTGTACCTCATTCATTCATTTGCTGAACTAATTAATCCTACTAGGGTCATGGGGAGAAAATATGACAGCACTGATGGGTGAAGGTGGGTTTTACCCTGAAAAGCTTGCCAGTCCATTGAAGAGCCAACAAACAAACACACACACACACACACACACACACACACACACACACACGCACGCACGCACGCACACACGCACACACACACACACACACACTTCCTCCAGGGACAATTTTTAACCGGGGACAGCACTATGTTCTGACAGCCCATTGGTTTGATAGATGTACTTATATAAGATGGGCACCTTGCTTAAATCAGTTGGGCACCCTACTCAATTCAGTTAGGTTAGGGTTAGGACTGTCGGACCAATGGGCTGTTGGAATGGGCTGTTGCAAACCTCTGATTAAAAAACCCGACCTCGACCCATATCACCTGTCCTATAGACCAATATCAAACCTCCCTTTTATCTCCAAGATCTTAGAAAAAGCTGTAGCGCAGCAGTTGTGTTCATATCTTTGTAGGAATAACATTCATGAAATGTACCTGTCAGGATTTAGGCCCCATCATAGCACAGAGACAGCACTTGTTAAGGTGGTAAATGATTTACTGGTAGCCTCAGACCACGGCTGTGTC
>JAQMYF010000016.1:6393601-6412542 GCA_030014195.1 Neosilurus mollespiculum
TAGGGGGTTGTAGAAAAATTCTTAGATTTCTCCCTAAATTAATTTTACTATGTAAAGCTGCTTTGTGACAATGTCAGTTGTAAAAAGCGCTACACAAATAAAACTGAATTGACTTGAATTGAACTGAATGTAGAGCTGTATACATTTGAAACAGCCAAGTGTACATATCCTTGAACTCACTCACTCGCTCACTCACCCTCTTACTCACACATTCACTCACTCACCTACTCACTTACTCACTCGCTCACTCACTCTCTCACCATCTCACTCACCCTCACACTCACTCTCTCACCCTCTCACTCACTCTCTCACCCTCTCACACACTCACCTTCACACTCACACATTACACTCACTCACTTGCTCACTCAGTCATTCACTCACTCTCTCACCCTCTCACTCACTTGCTTACTCACTCACTCTCTCACCATCTCACTCACTCACTCACTCACTCACTCTCTCACCCTCTCACTCACCCTCTCACTCACTCTCTCACCATCTCACTCACTTTCTCACTCACTCTCTCACCCTCTCACCCACTCTCTCACCCTCTCACTTACTCTCTCACCCTCTCACACACTCACCTTCACACTCACACATTCACTCACTCACTCGCTCACTCAGTCATTCACTCACTCTCTCACCCTCTCACTCACTTGCTCACTCACTCGCTCACCCTGTCGCTCACTCACTCTCTCACTCACTCTCTCACACTCTCACTCTCTCACTCTCTCACTCACCCACTCTTTCTCTCACTCGCTCACTCACTCACCCTCTCACTTACTCACTCACCCTCTCACTCACCCTCTCGCTCACTCACTCGCTCACTCATTTGCCAATTTGTTTAATTCTATTAGGGTTATGGGGAGGCTGGAGCCTATCTTAGCTAACAATGCGTGAAGGCGGGGTACACCCTGAACAGCTACATACACATAACACATAACAGTACATACACATGGATCCCTATATAACAACCCAGTCTTCCCCGGACTCAGCTGTTACATTGGAAAACAGAGCAATAATGAAATGACTGCAGAAAGCGACTGCACAGAAAAGAGATATGAGCACAGAGGTACACTCACAGAAAAATGTGTTCTTTATTACTTTAATAACCCTTAGTTAATTTGAATAGGTCAGGGTTCTTAGCTTCCTAATAAGGATCTACACTGAAGCCTATCAGCAGGGCTGAATTATAAAAGGGGGGCCCGCAATAATTTAATCATGAGTGAGATATGACCCAGTGGCATGTTGGCGTAGTGGTTAGCACGTCTGCCTTACGGCAAGAAGGTCCTTGGTTTGTGTCCCAGGCTCGGATATTGCTGTGTGTAGTTTTCATGTTCTCCCTGTGCTTGCATGGGCTCTCCGGTTTCCTCCCACAGACCAAAGACATACACAGTAGGCTTATTGGCTGTTTCAAAATGCCCGATTGTGAATAGCTGTATGTGTGTTTGCACTGTGATGGTCTGGCGAGCTGTTCAGGGTGAACCTTCGCCCAGTGTCGGCTGATAGGCATAAGCCTCCCTGCGACCCTAATTAGGATTAAATGGCTCAGCAAATGGGTGAGTGAGTGAGAGAATGAGCTCCTCAGGTCTGAGTGTTCACAGTGATCCCAGCCTGACTTACAATCACAGTAAGTTCCTTAATAAAAGCAGAATAATGATGCTGAAAAGTTTTCTTCTGCTTCTTGTGGGGCAGCTAAGCTAAGAGACAGCACATAAAGCCTTTGTGCTGTAACGTAGAGAAAGATGTAGAGAGAGATGTATTCACAGCAAAAACATGATGTGATGCATAATTTTTTTAAAGCACTAAACAAACAAACAGACAAACTAGCACTGCTTCGAAGAACAGAAATCCGCTAACCGTTGAGTGGTCCCAGCTGTTATGTGCCATCCATTGTTTAGGAATCTCAAGAAAGCAATGATATGAATTTTTGATTTATGTCTATTTCTGCACGTCTTGACATTTCTCTTTCTCCCTGACAATTCAGCATGCCCTCATTATGCTGCTCTGTGCTGGATCATCACTCTCCAATTAACACTGCTGCAGTGAAATTCTTTTAAAATAAGTGAAATAAGCTCCAGCTTGTTGGTAATATAGAGATGTAGGCGCTGCCTAAAAGTGGAGCTATCATATGATTTCTTACTTGACAGGTTTTTGGTGCCAACTCTCAAACCCCATCCACCCTCCATCCGTCCTATGTATATCAAGATTAATTCATTTTAGTAACTTGTTTATAGAAGGGAATAAAAATGAGGGAACCAAACACGCAATCCTAGTCTCGACATGTGAAGTACACCATTCAGGTTTAGAGAACATTTCAATAACACAAGAATATCATTAGTTCTTTATTTACTTCACGTCATTAACGATGATGTCACATCACATGACCTGAGCATTATACACCTCTTGTTCTCTATATTTCTCCCAGACACATTTTCTCACGTTTTTCTTTTTTCAAGAAATAAAATCTGCTGTCCCCCCAGTGCAGCTAACTGGGTTATCAAAGGCCACCCATGTCTCTCATTGTCTGGTGAGAGGCATGTAAAAGATCCATTGCTGTCGTTCATAAAGAGTAGGCCATTGGATTGCCTTCAGCGTGTTTCTTCCCTGCGATGGCCTGGCGAGCTGTCCAGGGTGTACTCTGCCCTCGCCCAGAGTCAGCTGAAATGGGCGCCAGCCTCCCTGCGACCCTTATTAGGATTAAGCGGTTCAGAAAATGAATGAATGAATGAATGAATGAATAAATGCACAGTGGAGATGCTTTAATAATTAAAAATCTTCACATTTTATTCTGGTGGTATGTTTGTATTTACCATCTTTTTTTAATAAATATTTTTCCTTCCTAAGTTTCAAACTTGTATGAGGTATACGCACTTACATCAGACATGTCGCTAGGTCTGACATCACATATGCACGCAACATTCTCTAGAGCGCGCATGTGCATTTTCTTCAGCTAAATGTGTAAAATTGAGGACGGCAAGTGAAACAAGCATCAGAATAATTTTAGAAACAAACTATTTGAATTTTTAGTATCACTACTGCCTGATAATAATAAATTTTTCAAAGAATAACACAGGGTTCCCATGTGCACACGCACGCCGGAGGGACGGACACACGTACACTATAGGTTTTTCTTGACGTTCCAAAAGCAACTCAATGGTTAAACGCTTTTTTCCTTATCAATGGAGCTCTGCTTGCGTGGCATGCTGGGATGTCTCTGAAAATATAAACAATGTCTATATGTAATACATTAACAACAAAGTTTTATTCTTTCTTTCATTTGCCAAGCCGCTTACATGTCGTACTAGGGTCGTGAGGAGATTGGAGCCTATCTCAGCTTACTCTGGGTGAAGAAAAGGGTGCACCCTGAGCAGCTCACCAATCCATTACATGGCCAACGTAGTCTAGGATCATACTCCACTTACATGGCCTTAGTGTCTAGGATCCTACTCCATCCCTGCACCAAGTTCTTTGAAAATAGGCTCAGTAGTTTTTGAATAGGGCAGCACAGTGGCGTAGTGGCTGCCACATCCGCCTCACAGCAAGAAGGTCCTGGGTTCGACCTGGATCAGGCATTTCTGTGTGGAGTTTGCATGTTCTCCCTGTGCTTGTGTGGGTTTCCTCTGGGTATACCGGTTTCCTTCTACAATCCAAAGACATGCACTTTAGTCTAATTTGCTGTTCTAAATTGCCCCTGAGTGTGAGTGTGAATGGTTGTGTTAATTGCCTGGCAATGGTCTGGTGAACTGTTCACGATGTACCCCTCCCTCGTCCAGTGAGATAGGCACCAGCTTCCCTGCCACCCTACTCTAAAAAAAACTGATAAAATACAAACAAACAAACAAACAAACAAACAAACAAACAAACAAACAGACGCTGCTGAATACAAACCCTTCCCCTCCAAGCAATGGAGGTAAAAACTGTAGCTGGCACAAATATTCCTATTGCTCTGTACTTGTTCATAGCGTTCAAAGAAATTCGAAGTAGTTCCAGCTTCTAAATTCAAAGCTTATATATTTTTGATGAAGTCAACCTCTTCTGTTTAACTTCGCTGAAACTGAAGTGAGGATGGCTTGTATAGATGTACGGCTTTTGGTTTAACACTGTGTCCTAAGGGAAGGACAGTCAAAGCTTACATCATTGACGTGAGTCCACTTAAATCCTCCCTTTGTTCCCCATCCCCTCTCCACACTGTTTCGCTTCCAAAGAGCTGTCAGAGTCAATTCTGTTCCTGCAGACACACGACCATGAGGCAAAGTGCTGCTCTCTTTCTCTCTCCTGCTTACAGCGACTTTGCTGATTAGTCACACACAGAGGCGTTTCACTCCCTGGCCTTGCAAGCTTATTCAGCATCATCAGTACCAAAAACCACGAAATTCTGCAAAACCCTTAAAGCATTAACAGGCAGTGTGTCTACAGGAGCTGGTGAGACTCATTCCTACCTTTGGTTTACTGTACAGTATATATTCACAAGAAGATTCAGTACTACAAGCTAGGAAGTAAACAGTTACAGTATACAGAAAATGTCAATAATTCCAATATTATATGGCAGCGTAGAGTTTAGCACGTCCGCCTTACAGCGAGAAGGTCCTGGGTTCAAGTCCTGGGTGTTTTTGTGTGGTGTTTGCGTGTTTTCCTCATGCTTGCATGGATTTCCTCTGGGTATGCCGGTTTCCGTTTACAGACCAAAGACATGTATGTTAGCCGAATTGGCTGTTCCAAACTGGCCCTCGGTGTGAGTGGGAGAATGAATGGTGGTGTGTGTTGCCCTCCGATGGCCTTGCGAGCTGTTTAGGGTGTACCCCGCCTTTGCCCAGTCTTGGCTGAGATAGGCACCAGCCTTTCTGTGACCATAATAGTAGGATTAAGCCATTCAGCAAATGAGTGAGAGTACATACTGTACACCATGCACATTTGTAACTACATGTCTAAATTTCCCAACTTGCTATACAACCCCAAATCAGAAACTGTTAAGACGGTATGGAAAAACCAAAAAAAAAAAAAAAAAAAAGCGATGATTTCTGCATTCACTTGTATTTCATTTGCAGACGATATGAATTTGGGTGGCATGGTGTTGTAGCGGTTAGCATATCCACCCACAGCAAGAGGCTCCTGGGTTCGAGTCTTGGGCTTGGCGAGTCTGTGTGTTCTCCCCCTGTTTGTGTGGGTTTCCCCTGGGTCCTCCGGTTTCCTCCCACAGTCCAAAAACATGGCCATTAAGTTAATTAGCTGTTCCAAATCGATCCTAGGTGTGAGTGGAAGTGTACTTGGTTGTGTGTGCGTTGCCCTGCGATGGTCTGGTGAGCTGTTCATGGTGTACCCCACCTTCTCCCAGAGTCAGCTGTGACCCTAGTAGAATTAAACGGTTCAGCAATAAGTAAGTAAGTTTGAACCCAATATAATTCATGCTTTTTCTGATTGACTTAATTTCATTTGTTAATATACATCCATTCTTGTGTTTCAGACCTGCAAGACATAACAAAACAGTTGGGATGGGGGCAGTTTAGACTAGTAATGAGGTCAAACAATTAAGTAACTATGCGAATGATCTTATTAACTTACTCGGTTCGAAGGGAGGCTGGAGCCTATCTCAGCCAACTCTGTGCAAAGCTGTTCAGGATGGGGTACATCCTGAACAGCTCCCCAGTTCATTGTAGGGCAACACACGCACAACCATTCACCCTTACACTCACACTCACACCTTGGGGCAATATGGAACAGCCAATTAACCTAATGTGCATGTCTTTGGATTGTGGGAGGAAAGCGGAGAGCATGCAGACTCCATACCGCAACGCCCACGCTGTGCATGGGGCGTGAACCCAGGACCTTCTTGCTGTGAGGGAAGTATATGTAAAGTAAGAGTGTATGTGAACCTCTAACTGTAACTGTATTTGGCTCTGCATGGAGCAAAGCAGGAGGCTGAGCTGGAAAGCCGCCAAGCTATTTGTGTTGAAAAGATTTACATTGTTGACTGACTACCGTGTCACAGACACATGCTTGAATAAAAAGCTTGAATGTGATCTCTGACTGGGTCTGCTGTGTGTCTGAGCAGTGTACTGCCAATACTGTTACACATAACTAATACACTGTAACGTTTATTTATAGTTACACAGTGGCTTACACTAAAAAAGTTAAGTGTGATCACTCTATCTCACACCTGAAAAACAGACAGTCTAGTAAAAGCAAAAGAGTGAAAAGTTCTGAGTCATATCAGGTGTTATGCACACACACCCCCCCCCCCCCACCACCACCAGCCCCCTGAACATTTTGTTGCTTTGCTGCTTGCAGCGGAATTCTTTCTCCTGATGTTCTGCATACATGCAGCTCAGAACAAACTGCACTGCTTACAGCTTCCTGTTAAAATGCACCAAGATTTAAGGGATTTAGGTGCATCAACTCAAACATAGAAATGTGATGGATGGCTGGATGGATGGCTGGATGGATGGCTGGATGGATGGATGGATGGATGGATGGATAGATAGATAGATAAATAGATCGATAGATAGATAGATAGATAGATAGATAGATAGATAGATATCTAAAAATAAAAAATACATATATACATATATACATCAGTACAAAAACAGTACAAATATAGAAATAAAAAAATATAAAATAAAAAACTAAAAACACTGAAGACACTGATGTAGTACAAGTGGCAGTAGTCCAGAACAAATTTCAAGAGGATAACAGAAATAAAGTACCAATCAATCAATACAGTATATTCATTCATCCATTTATTTTCTAAGTCGCTAAATCATAATTAGGGTCGTGGGGAGGCTCCGGAATGCCAGAACGCCAGGCCATCGCAGGGGCAAAACACTCAGCCACTCACACTCACACTGAGGGGTGATTTGGAACAGACAATTAGCCTAATGTGCTGTCTTTGGACAGTCGAAGGAACCTGGAGAACCTGGAGGAAACCCACGCATGCCCAGGGAGAACACACACAGAAACGCCCCAGCCCAGGAATCAAAGCCAGGCTTTCTTGCTGTGAGATGAACGTGCTAACCACTGTGCCACCGTGCCGCCCAACACAGCATATTTAGTAAACTAATCTAGACTATTAAAGGTAATAGCAGAGCTCCCACACGCCGCACCATTAATAAGGAAAAAGCGTCTAGCCATCGGGTTGCTTTTTGAACATTAAGAAAAAACTATAACAAAGGTACATCCCTCTGTCTGTCCATCTGTCCCTCCAGCATACATGTAAAGCACACAGACATTATGCAGACTCCACACAGAAACGTCCTTACTGAGCCTGGGACTCAAACTCAGGACCTCTGATTAGAACATCTGCTTCACAGCAAGAAAGTACAGGCTCGGGGTGTTTCTGTGTGGAGTTTGAATGTTCTACCCGTGCTTGCGTGGGTTCCCTCTGGGTACTCCAGTTTTCTCCCACAGTCAAAGACACGCACATTAGGCTAACTGGGTATTCCAAATTGCTCCTAGGTGTGAGTCTAAGTATGAATAGTTGTGTGTGCCCTGTGATGGACTGGTCCCTGAAGTAGGATTATACAGTTAGGCAAATAAGTGAGAGATGATTAGTTGCAGTAAAAAAGTTATTTAAGAAACAAAAGTGAAAATTTTTGCGACTTACAAATCCATCATGGTTGGCAATCAGATTCAATCCCAAATCATGGTTTTAATCACAGGTTTAGCTTTTAATTGCTTATTTATTTCACCATGTTTTAAATAAAATGATGCAAGGAGCTGAAAAATAAACTTTCATTAATCCTGGTTGGTGCATGATTTAATCTTTGGGTTTTAAGATTTAGTCATAGACGGACTTAGCATGTCTGTGGGTGCAGTTAAAATATCTGGTGCAACTTTTACAACAAAGGATAATATTTGTAGCAGAGTTTTGGAGCTTCATACTTATACAAAGATTGTAAAACCATGAGCTCGAATTTGTTGTCGCGTCCGTACTCATGTGCCCACACTAAACACAATATATCGAGTGTGTGCTGCCGCCATCAGCGCTGAGTGCACTTGCACTTCGCAGCTAATTGTCTTACTTTATGTATATATGTTTTTATAAACACATTCATTCATTCATTCACTTTAAGCAGCTTAGTCCTAATTAAGGTCGAGGGGAGGCTGGTGCCCATCTCAGCTGACACAGGGCGAAGACGGGATACACCCTTGCTAGGCCATTGCAGGGCCAACACACACAGACCTAGGGATGATTTGGAACAGGCAATTAGCCTACTGTGTATGTTTTTGGACTGTGGGAAGGAAAACCAGGAATCGAACCCAGGACCTTCTTGCTGTGAGGCAGATGTGCTAACCATTACACCCCCATGCTGCTTGTTTTTGTAAACTTACACATGCGAACATTTTCAGAGCTCGGCTTTTAGGCAGCGTCTAAATATTTAAAACTGCAGGCACCTTAGTGTTTATGTTGTATTTTGCTTTTCATTTCTTTATAGCCATCCACATGGACAGTGGCCTGGTGTTCCCATTCCTCACAGCTACTGTATATGAAAACACATGCAATATATAGTCGAGTTAAAAGTTGGTGGACACCTGATCATCACACCCATTTGCGCTTGAACGTACCATTCCAAATTTAGTCCCTCTTTGCATTTCAGGTTTAGATGTAAGTGTGATTTATATCAAACACAGCAGTCAAGGTGTTGATTTTAAGCACTGTGAGGTGTGAGAATCCACATGCTGTACAGTTGTACTCACTACACTATGGTGAAAATTCTAGACGTGTGATGAATGGATACTGTTGGTAACTTAGTTTTAATGTCAGTGGGCCATATCTCATTTTGCTGCTGAATCGCTTAATCCGACATTGGTCACCAGGAGGCTGGTGCCTATCTCAGCTGACACTGGGCAAAGGCGTGGTACACCCTGAATAGCATGCCATTACATACAACCATTCACACTTACACCCACACCTAGGGGCAATCTGAAATAGCCAGTTAGCCTACGGTGTATGTCTTTGGTCTGTGGGAGGAAACCAGGGTTCCCAGAGGAAACATGCACACAGCATGGAACACAAACCACGGACCTTCTTGACCTGAGGTGGACTTGCTAACCACTACGCCAGCATGCCGCCAGGCCATATCTCACTCATGATTAAATTACTGCAGGGCCCCCCTTTCATAATCCAGCCCTGCTGATACGCTTCACTGTAGATCCTTATGTGGAAGCTAAGAACCCTGACCTATTCAAATTACTAAGGGTTATTATAGTAATAAAGAACACCTTTCTCTATGAGGGTACCTCGGTGCTCATATCTCCTTTATGGGAAATCGCTTTCTGCAATCATTTCATTATTGCTCTTTTTCACAATATAACCGCTGAGTCCGGGGGAAGACTGGGTGGCTATACGGGGATCAACACTGATCCAGAAATGTGATGAATTGGGGGTGTTGTGACCTTTAAATGTGTCTGTTCGAACAATCCTTTCGAACAGGGAATTGTAGGCACTTATAGTTCATGACTTTTAAAAATATCTCATATTATTTGCTCAGCTCTGACAATAGTCTATTCTTCACAGCTCACATAGTTCACATTTCTGTACATTCTGTATTCTTTCAGTGGACACCCAAGCACACAGGAGATTACATTTATAGCATTTGGCAGACACCCTTATCCAGTGTGACTTACATTTTAAGCTTACTGGCTTTGTTTAGGGGCCCAGAAGTGCAGTTTGGTGGTACTGGGTCTCGAACCTCCAACCTTCGGATTAATAACCCAGAGCCTTAACTATTGGGCCTCCACTGCCCTAAAGGCCTTACAAAGCACATGACCACTAACATCAATATACATCAATTAGCCATAACATTAAAAGCACTTGCATATTTTTGTGTAGGTCCTGCTTGTGTCACCAAAACACCTCGAACCCACCAAGGCACGGACTCCACAAGACCTCTGATGGTGTGCTGTGGTATCTGGCACCAAGCAGTTCACAGCACATCCTTTAATTCCTGTAAACTATAAAGTAGAGCCTCCATGGTTTGGACTTGGTTGTCCAGCACATCCCACAGATGGGGAATTGGAAAGTCATTTTACCTCAAACCATTCCTGAATGGTTTTTGCAGCATGTCTGGAAACACTATCCTGCTGAAAGAAGCTATGGCCTACCTGCAACAAAGTTTAGGTTGATAATACGTGTCAAAGTACTATCTACATGAATTCTAGGACTAAGGGATTCTCAGCAGAACATTATATCAATTGCAACACATTTCAACTGCTCATGTTGTTTGGATTTAACTTTTATATTTTGTTTGTTTCAACCAATCTCTTTTTACAGTGGGCGGGACAGAGGCGTAGTGGTTAGCATGTCCGACTCACAGCAAGAGAGTACCGTGCTTGTGCGTGTTTCTTCCGGGTACTCTGGTTTCCTCCCAAAGTCCAAAGACATGCCCATTAGGCTAATTGGCTTTTCCATATCGCCCCTAGTTATGAATGGGTTACCTGTCAGGGTGTACTATGCTTTCGTCCAGTGTCGGCTGAGATAGGCTCCCGCCTTCCCGCGACCCTAGAATGAGTAAGCAGTTTGGCAAATGATTGTGTGAGTGTGTGTGTGTGATAGATTATGTCGAGTGTGTATTTGCATTTTGTGTCTCAGAATCTTATTTCCTACACTTGTGATGATGCTGAAATGCTGTAACCTTTGATCTGATGAAATTTAACCCAAAGCAACAAAACCTAATGTCAGGGGAAATCAAGTGTGGCATTATGTTTGAACTGTTAGTTCCTTGAGTCAGTCTTCAGTCTGCACCTCCATTACAGACATAGAAAGAAATAGCCACATACATCAACCCACCTACACACACACACACACACACACACACACACAAAACACACACACACACAGTAGGGGTTATGCCACACTTAAAGTCACCTGGTGTCTTAACACTGTGTATGAAGGAGATGGACCTTTACACCCAAACACACACACATACACATACACACCACAACGACGACATGTAAAGACAATATTCCTGTAAAGGTCACGCCACTTCACATGACAGTCAAATTACATTACAGTGACACTGTTTCCTTGTCTGTTTTGTCATTCACACACACACACACACACACACACACACACACACACACACACACACACACACACACACACACACACACACACACTTCATGCACTAATCACTCTGCTTTCTTGCTCAGGGCTCAGGCACACAGCCAGCACTATCTGTAGGTGGCAGCTTTTCCTACTCGATCAAATCCTAAGGAGGTGATCATACTAGAGATGCGACAGAAAAGCAACTGATGCAAAAATTTTTTATCTAGATTTTCTATCTATTTTATCTAGATGTTTTGCGACTCCACATGCAAGCAGATATTTTGCGGCTTAAATACATATATCGTGTAACATGCAACACTCACACACTCGTGTGACATGCAAAAAAAACCAAGCAGATGTTTTGGGAAAAAAGCGAACCTTTTCTGGTAAATCCATCGCGTTTTGTTCACTTTTTGTTCTCAAACCATTCTCTTTTTATTTGCGTGTCATTAGCGTGAACAAAATCAGAATAAAATACGAATGATGGCTAGATACATGGAATATGTGGGATGCCAGCAAGTCTCAAACTTTTGTCAAACTTTCAGTGTGGAAGTCTCCAACTTGTTGCTTTTCCGTGCGAAAGAAAAACGAATAATGTGCGAACAAAAAAACAACTCTGCGACCTTCTTTTTTGTGCTGATTGTTTGAGAAGTGTTTGCGACTACTCTGCATCAGAGCCTCATTTCGTGACATTTGTGGAAATTTCAAAGATGTTTAAAGATTTATGCGATGAGTTCATTAACCAGGCGACCAAAATTCGATGCCAAGACAATCTGAGAACATTTTGAGAATGAAAAGCGAAAGCCGCAAATCGCCATTTGGGTCAATCACTTTTCTATCGCACATCTAGTGTGATCACCTCCGTATTTAAAGAACACACTGGACAGGAAACCCTCAAAACCCACATATTCTGCACATACAAGGTACTGAGTATAATATAGATTTAGGCACTGACTTAAAGTTGGGCTCCAGATCTCTATCCATATCTCTATTGTTTGAATAGTGGGCAGGTAAATGCTGAATGAATGAATGAATGAATGAATGAATGAATAAATAAATAAACAAACAAATAAATAAATAAATGTTTGCTGATTATGGTTTAAAGTGAAAGCAGTAAAGGTTGGCATTGATTTTTTTTTTTCACCGTCTTTCACTACCTGATTTTCGCCTTCATGTGTATCACCTGTTTTGTTAGTTTAATTATCCATTTAACATGTTCATGTTCCGTGCACCTGCTCTTGTTTGGTGTTATTCCGCTCTGTGAAAGTTTGTCCACTTACCTGAGTTAGATGTCTGTTTTTATTCTGAGTGACCATCAACTGAAAAAGGACAACCATCGAAATCACGTTTCATGCCTATGTTGCTCTGCTCAGGAGCTCTGCTAAAAAATTGTTGTGAAAATGTTGTATTGTAGAATCTCAAGGATCAGCACCATGTCCTAATGCAACACGTGACCGAGCCCAAGGTTCCTTCCCAACTGGTTAATTTCTTTTTCACATGTCTTCCAGACCAGGGATCCCTAACTCTGTTCCTGCAGGTTTTATCTCCAAATAAAATCTAGCACACCTTCATTAGCTGATCAAGAATTTCTTAATGCAATAGTAAGATGGTCAGGTGTGCATGATTCGGGTTGGAACCAAAGCCTTCAGGAAGGTAGCTATCCAGGAACAGTGGTGGAGACCCCTCGCACACTCATATCCTGACCTCCTTAATCCTCTATTAGGGTCATCTCAGCTGACACGGGGGTGTTGGGGGTGGACAGCTCACCAGACCATTGCAGGGCAAGACACACACACACACATACACACACACACACACACACACACACACACACACACACACACACACACACATACAACCATTTACACTCATATCTACACCTATGGGCAATCTGGAATACCCAATTAGCCTGATGTGCATGTCTTTGGACTGTGGGAGAAGACCAGTGCACCTGGGGGAAACCCATGCAAGCACGGTGAGAACATGCAGGCTTTAAACAGAATTTCTTTTTTTTTGCTGTGATGCAGATGTGCTAACCACTACGCCAGAATGCTACCCGGCCGAAGACCCCTATTCTAGACTTTTTCTATTGTGAGAACGACACACAGCACATCAGGAAATAAAGAGAAGTAGAAAGTCTGTTCAGCTGAACTTAGTCAGTGCACTGTTCAGAATATTTGAAATAGTCAGTAACAAGTGTCTGTGAACAGGAGACGCACAGTGACAGTGCGGTATTTAATAACTCACTAAGTGGATGAACAAACTAGCTAATAGAATGTCTTGTGGAAAAAAGCTGGATGTGCTTAGTTTGATTGTATGAAAACAAATGCAATTTCTTGAGGATGACAGCTACTAAATGAAAAAAAAAAAGTCTCATCAGAAGCAATATTGCAGTTGCCTTTTCTAAAGTTAAGTAGATTTCCATATGGCTTGCTCTGTCACAGTCCCAAAATACAGAGTACCCCAGCAGTCATCCTGGACACTTTTATGGCTGTGTGCCAGGAGAAAACGCCACAATTCAGAGACTGTATACAGTGTTATCTATGAGAATGTTTATAAGCACCCACTCACATATTCCAGATTGATTAATTCTGCTAGGGTCATGGGGAGGCTGGTGCCCATCTCAACTGACACTGGGCAAAGGAAGGGTATACTCTTAATCAATCCAATACAAGCCAGTCAAGCCAATCATTCCAATCAATCCAATCATCCTACTATGCATGTTTTTGGACTGTGGGAGGAAACTGGATTACCCAGAGGAAACCCACGCAAGAACGAGGAGAACATGCAAACTCCGTGCTAAAGTGCTAACCACTACGCCGCTGTTCCGGCCAGTGCATAAACAGACTTTTTAAAAAAACAGAACACTTTGCAGCATTTGATGACATTCTTCTCACATTCCAGCAGTTTTGTCATATATATGCAAATGAAAAACTCTGGTCTTTATGCTGTCCTTAAACAACCAATGCGGAAGACCAACCTCAAACCAATCAAAACAAGAAGGAATCTTAATTCAGAAAACTTCTCTCCATTTTTCATGGCAGTAGGTGTGGTTATGCTGGTAGGGATAATGCATGAGTTATCTATCTATCCATCTATCTGTCTGTCTGTCTGTCTGTCTGTCTATCTATGTGATTGTGTGAGAACTGGTAGTGGAAGATAAAACACATCAACTATTTAGTAGTGAATGGGGAACTATAATTTCTAAATGATAAAACAACAACAACAACAACAAAAACGGAAATATTTTATTGCAAAAGAAAAAAAATCAAAATATTCAATAAAATGCTTAAAAAAAAAAAACTACCTTAGTTATTTAACCCTAATGCTGTGTTCAAGTCAATCAACAATTTTTATGATAGTAATATTAATGATAATAATTAGTGGCAGTACGGTGGTGTAGTGCTTAGCATGTCCGCCTCAAAGCAAGAAGGTCCTGGGTTCGATTTCCACACTCAGGCATTTCTGTGTGGAGTTTGCATGTTCTCCCTGTGCATGTGTGAGTTTGCTCCAGGTTCTCCGGTTTGTGCACATTGGGGTAATTGGCTGTTTCAAATTTCCCCTAGGTGTAAGTGTGGATGGTTGTGTGCGTTGCTGTGCAGTGGTCTGGTGAGCTGTCCTGCTATATGCCCTCGCTGAACCCGGAACTTGAACCGGGACCTACTAACCCTAACCCTAACCTTTAGCCCCACTGGGACCTCCCACACCATTAGCAAAAATCAGAACTGTAGACCAATGAGCCATTCTTGATTTTGTAGCTAATAAATCATATGTCATTCGAACAATCTGAAAATTACTGCGATAAGAAAAATAAAACACTGCAGGATGTGATGTTACAGATTGGGAACACCACCCCGTCATTGATTTTGTTGAATTTTCTTCTCGCCTCATGTCTATTGTGTTGTATTCCTACCTTCTTACCTATTATTGCATCACAACACAATTCTCTCTCTTCACAAAAAGTAACGTATATCATTTCAAAACACTCCAATTCAATAGTATTAAAAGAAGAAATGAACAACGAGACAGTGAAAAAATACATAAATAACATTCATTTGCAAACCTAACAAATATGTGTTGATGTATAAAAGTATCAGTGTGTAGTCACGGGTGGTGGATAAGTTCCAAGTACTTATATAAACTAGAATCAGAAAAACGGTAAGAGAGAATAGCGGGAGAACATGAGAGATGGAGAGGGAGAAGACAGTGATGGAGACCTCAGTAAAGGAGAACATGAGAAGATGGGTAAGGCTCATGAAAACCACCTCGCCCATTTTCACAATTTGAAAAATGATGTTTTGATAATTGGAATTCAATTCATGTTATGTAGAAAGTAGGAATATTGAGGATCCACGTCCAAAAAACATGTCATCCAATGACCAATAGTTTTTCTGTGGTAGGTCCTTGAATAAAGGCATGTCAGAAGTGGTTTTTGGCCCTGTCATTTACATTATTGACTGACTTAACTTTGTTTAAAGCAGCCCAATCATAAACAAATGAATAGTTTAGCATCTTTAAACCTGTTTTCAACTAAGATAAAATTCCTAACTTTAAACTGGTTTAAATACAAGCGGCCTGAACTTCACTTTGGTCATGTGCCATTCCTCAGAAGTAGCGTAAATGACATGCTTAAACTATACTGCTAACCTCATGAGATGATTGTTCACCAGCATGAACCATAATCCCAGACCTTTATTTTGGACTGCTTTCATTCTGACTGATGCACTGTATTATGACAATTTTTAAATATGATATGGATTATAGCATGTCAGTAGTGTAAATGACACAATACCATGGAGATTACTCACTGGACATCTTTGTGTACATACTGCACCGACACTTTACATGCCATATTATTTATCGTCATTACATTTATATTTAATATTTAATATTTAATATTTGATTTTTAACTATTGGTGTCTTTCAATTAGTTATTGATATTTTATTCTTCTTGACATTGATAGTTTTTATTCTTCTTCAAATATAGGACAGTCGTAATAAGCATTTTACTACATGTTTTACTGTGTATGATTTTGTATGTGACAAATAAAAATTAGAAATTTGAAGATTTTATCAGCCCTGCCATAATAATATAGGCTGCAGCAAGATTAGGAAATTTGGTATGTACTTATAGGTAAACATGTATAGTATACTGTACATGTAAACCTTAAAAAATTAAGTAATGATTGATCTAAATGCTTAAAAATGTGTAAAATGCCTGTGGACATTAAAAAAACCTGAAAATGTGAGGTTTTGGGTCATTTCGATAGGCTATTATGGGAAGAAATATTAATGACAGACTTATAAATGTGGACATGCCTGAGTAGCCCTGGTCGTGCTCTTTCAAAAGAGATTATGATAATCAATATTATTCATTATTTATGGATTTACAGCCATTGAGCACATATTCATACCTTGAAGTAGTTTTCAAGAGCCTAATCTATTATATAGAAGGGATGTGCATTTATAAGTGTGTGAATGAGAGAGAGAGAGAGAGAGAGAGGAGGGGGGGATTCTTATTCTGCATCTTTTTATATTTTGAGGCATTAATTTTCTATGGTTGGTCAGATCTGACTAGAGCATCACAGATGTAGAAAAAGACTGTGTGATGTTATGTTTTTCATTTCAGATTATATGATGAAAACCTGTGGTTTAAGAAAGCTATTCCCGGTACATTCTATTCAAGTCATCAAAACGTGAGAAATGCAGAAAATGTTGTTGCGTAAATAAAATGTTATTCTATTTTTTTTACGTTTTTTACTAATAAGTTTTTATTGTCAACTAACATGTTCTGTTCACATTATTAGTGTGATAGTCCATCACAGGGCAATTCACAGTCTCATTCACACCTAGGGGCAATTTGGAAAAGCCAGTTAGTCTTTTGTGCGTGCCTTTGGGCTGTATGGGGAAACCCATGAAAACACTGGGAGAACATGTATACTCCACACAGAAACAAGCCCGGGACTTGAACCAAGAACCATCTTGCTGTGATGTGAACGCACTAACCACTATGCCTCTGTGCTAATTCTTTTATGATGGATGATTTATTATTTTCTTTCATAATACTGCCCTTTAGCATATTCGTAAGTGATAACTCCTTCTAGTATACTACATTGTTAAAATGCTGTGCTTAGATGTAAAATTTTGGCATGTCTGCATAATATGTGACCGGTTTTATAACTCTTTTGTAATACAAGGCTTTTAATTAAAACATCCATCTCCACTACACACACTCTCTCACTTTCACTCATTTGCTAAACCGCTTAATCCTTCTAGGGTCATGGAGTGAGTGGAGCCTATCTCAGCCAACACTGGGCGAAAGTGGGCTACAGAAGGAAGGTTACCCTGAACAGCTCATCAAACCATAGCAGGGCAACACATATACACACATTCACACTCACACTCACACCCAGGGGCAATGTGGAACAGGCAATTAGTCTAATGTGCATGTCTTTGGATTGTGGGAGGAAACTGGGGTACCCAGAGGAAACCTACACACCACAGGGAGGACATGCAAACTCCACACAGAAACGTCCAAGCCCGGGACTTAAACCCAGGACCTTCTTGCTGTGAGGTGCTAACCACAACAACTGCAACAATACTCTTTTTCTTCCAAAAAGTGGGAATAAATATCTGATAAGATGCAGCAAAGACAGCTAAACCTTTATGGTTGAGCAAATGTAGCTCTCTGACTCACTCTATCCTGACTCAACTTCTGACTCAACTTCTCTCTGTAGTTGCCATGTCACTAGCATGAGCTAGCTTGCACCAAAACACAGATGGACACAGTCTGACATAAAGTTACAGCTCTGTTCACTGTCTGTCTCTGCTGAATGGATAATCAGATGTTTCTCATGCACTTACGATGTTCTGTAGATCAAAGCTTGCTGACATTTATAATTACTAGCAGCCATACACATACATATGCATGTACATATGCACAAAAATGCATTGAGTGGCGCAGTATAGGATCGAACTACAGTCTCAGGTTGATTGTTGAGCATCTGGTAGGCATCATATGGCTGCACTCCAACTGCTCCTGGCAATGCATTTACCTGACGGGAAATAAAGCGCTTTTTAAATGGATGCTATCTGTCTAAGCCGATGTCTCTTCCTGTCATATGGTTTGCCAGCCGAGTGTCCCTGCCTGTCTAATCACTATGTCTTCAAATGCAATGGCTGTAGAAATCAATTTTAACGATTAAATTCAGAGAGAAACATAATATAACTAATCAAACCAATGCCAACATGTAATGAGTAATTAATTGAGAACTGCCTGTATTAAATGCCACTTATGCATTGTTGCATTTAATGCATAGCAAAGACAAGTAGCCACATACTTAAGGTCACTCATTAACAATACTGATCCTGAACTCGTGGCGTAGTGGTTAGGACAATCACCTGACAGCAAGAGGGTCCTGGGTCAGAGTACTCCAGTTTCCTCCCACAGTCCAAAGACATGCACATTAGGCTAATTGGCTGTTCCAAATTGCTCCTAGATGTGAGTGAGTGTGAATGTTGTGTGGTTGATGTTAATGTGGTTGTGTGTGTATTGGCCTTACGATAGCCTGGCGAGCTGTTCAATGTTGGCTGAGATAGGCTCCAGCCTCCCCGAGACCCTGATAGGATTAAGAGGTTTGGCACCTGAATGAAGGAATGAGTATTAAAACAAGCTGCTTCGTAGTGCTGTTTCATACATGGCTGTCATGGTGATGTAGTAGTTAGCAGGTCCAAACAAGAAGGTTCTGGGTTTGAGTCCCAGTCTGTCAGGTGTTTCTGACAGGCCTCCTATTGTCCAAAGACATGAACATTAGGCTAATTGGATGTTCCATATTATCCCTAGGTGTGGGTGTGAGTGTGACTGGTTTTGTGTGTATGTGTGTGTGTGGGTGTGTGTGTG
>JAQMYF010000016.1:6413227-6425862 GCA_030014195.1 Neosilurus mollespiculum
AGAGAGAGAGAGAGAGAGAGAGAGAGAGAGAGAAAGAGAAAGAGAGAGAGAGAGAGAGAGAGAGAGAGAGAGAGAGAGAGAGAGAGTGCTTTCTTATGTTTTCATGCACCTCACCTGAGGTCATGGTTAAAATAGGTAAAAATAAACCATAAAAATATTTATTCAGTTTGCTTGTTTACAATAATTTAATTATTGACTCTCCTTCTCAGGGACTATTTAGCAACATCCTCCTCACCTTTGTTGAATAATTGTGAATTATACTATTAAAGCGAGAGACAATTTGAAAATTAAAGTGATTAGTGTAATTATATGTAAACGAGAAGATGGCAAACATGGAATTAATCATTGGAAAATTCTGTCAATATACTGCTGCATGAACAATCCTAATTGTAACTATAAAAATGCAAATTTCATTTTACAGTATGGCTGCCAGGCTCACTACTCTACAAGTTATGAAATAATATAAATATTTATGTGTTTTTGTAAATTGTGTTTTTTTAAAACAATAGATTGTGTAAACTTATTCAAGGTAATTGGAGCTCATGAAATATTCGATTTGTATTCGATGTAGGCCATTTGAATTAGCCATTTTAGTTGTTTAAATGAATAAACCAGGCTTATAGTGGTTATATCAGAGAGTGAGGCGTTCTTGCAAACTCAGAATGCACGACTGAGACAGACTTTTGTTTAGATAAACTCTACCTGGCATATTTAAATCTTGTGCAACATGATCCTCCTATTGAGAAAAGAAACAGAGACATTTGTTCGTTCTTTTTAGTTAAACATATAAGTGTTGTACCGCAGGGTCCTGATTAAGCCTTAATTTATGTTCAGTGCACATGTTCTGCGTACAGTTTTCTCAGTCTTTAAATGTATTAAGGATTTCGGCGACAGCAGGTAGGTTCAATAATTCTTAAAGGTACAATGAATAAACTCAGTGATCCCGGGTTCAGTGAGGATGTTTCCATGTTTGTGTGGGTTTCCTCTGAGTACTCCGGTTTCCTCCCACAGTCCAAACACATGAACGTTAAGCTAACCAGCTGTTCTGAATTGCCGCTAGGTGTGAGTGTGAGTGTGAATGGTTGTGTGTGTGCATGTTGGTCCAGTGATAGACTGATGAGCTGTCTAGGATGCCCCCTGCCTTCATCCAGGGTTGGCTGAGACAGGCTCCAGCCATCCCAGGAATCTGGTAGGAAAAAGCGGCGAGGCTATATAAAATGAATGAGTGAATGGATGAATGAATAAATATGTACTTAAAGGTGATTTACTGGTGTGTGTAATTTATGCTACTGCATTGAAATGGAGCAGGAAATGGTAGGTCACTGGTTAACGCTCCAGGTTACTGATCACTGTGGGTTCAAGCCAAGCAAGGCCTTTAACCCTTAACTGCTCGGTTGTATAAATGAGCTAAAATGTAAGTTACTCTGGTCAAGGGTGTCTGCCGACTGCCAAATTTAAATGTAAATGTACTTAGCACTGGACAAAGTCAAAATAAATTCCACCCACTTGCATACGCACACATTGATATTCCTTCATATCCCTTTCTCTGCCAAATAGTAAACAAGACTCCCAAACCAAAGCAGCTTTAAGAGACATCCATACTTACTATTGACATTGGAGACAGAAGAAAGTGTGCACACACACACACACACACACACACACACGCACACACACACACACACGCGCGCGCGCGCGCACACACTGACCCAGCAGAGTCGATCAGACAGCTATGTGTGAGTGAGATTACACAATGAGTGAAGTGAAACATATAAAAACAGGTGCTGTAATATATCAGTGGGTAAATCATAGCATTCAAGACATTATTAATGTTTATCTGGTATAAATAGATTAAGATGATAAAAAGCCCTTTTATCACAGGTTTTATCAGCTTCTCCGCTCAGATAAACAGAATGTTCCAGATGCCCTTAAGGAAAGACACTTGAAGCTAGCCTGTTCTCTGACAAGCTGTGCCATATGTGTGTGTGTGTGTGTGTGTGTGTGTCTGAATGAATGAGAGGTACATGGCAGAAACAAAGACAGATGTGTAAACATTTACTGATGTGATTAATCAGCTCTCTCGCTGTCTCGCCACCCAGTGCACTCTTTCGTTTTTTATCTCCTCCCTTACTCTTTAGTTCTATCACTTTCTTTTCATCGCTTTTCTGAACAAGGGACTGTATGCTGAGTCACTTCCCAACAGTGTCAGCTCTGTTGCTGCCCCCTTTCCCTAATAATACTCTGAATAAAACTCTGCTCTGTAAAAGCAGCCTAATAATCCCTTTAACTCTACCCAACAGTGCTCCGAAACGGTTCTCTAATAGCAGCATCCACCTTGAAATACTGCCCCGTGAAAGATGTTTGTGGCACTAATATATCATATCTGATATTTAATAGCACTCGGTGTGTTCGGGATTATTTAACAGCATCCTGCATAACCTCTCTGCAACACTGCTCTTTAAATTGTCCTTAAAATATTACTTTGTGACTTTGCATTGTAATTACACTGCTGTATAACGAAAGTACATGGGGTGGAACGGTGAGGTAGTGGTTAGCACGTCCGCCTAACATTGAGAAGGGCCTGGGTTTGATTCCCAGGCTCTGTGTGATGGATGCATGTTCTATTCGTGTTTGCAGTGAGTGTGAATGTTGTGACGGTCTGTCGAGCTGTTCAGGGTGTACTCTGCCTTTGCCCAGTGATGGCTGAGATAGGTTCCAGCCTTCCTGCAACCCCAGTAGGATTAAGCGGTCTGGTAAATGAGTGAGTGTTACTATAAGACAGTTCTTTGTGCATTTGTAAAGATATAAGTTGATCTATAGAGGCATCCACACAGGAAGCAATGAGTAATAAGCGATTATGTAAAGGCCAGCAAAATAAGCAATAAGAGTCAAAATTTTCTCAACCGATGCAAAGTGGCCAGGTTTGGAGTTCAACTGTGTTGACTTTCACAACTGTGATTACCAATCAGAGCAACAACGAACACAAGTTTAATGACTGCCTACGTCAACATGGAAGAGCAGCTCATTATTGCCCTGTGCTTTACGACAGGAATCAGAAATGTAACAAGGATAATAACTGGAAACGCGATGCTTGGGTCCGTCTTTCTGAAATGGTCGTTCATATTTTCTGTGAATATATATTTATATACACTTAACCCTTCTTGTTTCCTGATATGCAACAGTCTCTGTTCTATGCTCACCGTGTGATAATAAGAATGATAATTATAGGAACACTTGTAAAGTGCAAGGTATCTCCACCAGGCACTAATGGATTATGGTGACAAGTGCATTGATTAATCTGAAAAATCTGCGTAAGATTGCAGGTTTTTATAACTTGCCATAGTTATAATGAAATGTCTCCCCCTTTTGGATATCTGTCAAACATTTAGCCCCATTTTAAAGAAATCTTTGGGGATTTCAGGATTTTTTAAAAAAAGATCCCATGCACGGATCCAAAAAATATATATATTTTTTACTTGTACCACACCCTACTCTAGAAAAAAATATAAAAATCTCAAAAGCATATCTTTTTTAGCTATACTCGACACAAACAAACAAACAACCATACAAACCAACACCGATAAAAACATCTCCTGGAGATAATATAGATAGATAATAATAAACTATTAATCTTGATAAAATAAAATAATCTAAGCTAAAATAATCTAAGCTAATAATAATATCAACTATTTATTAGTGAACTAACCAGATACTGCTCATGGATCTACACTTCAAGTAGGGAAGTAGTGGGCTCCTGAGAGGTGTGGGACTTTCAACCTTGAGATTGGAGGTTGATGCCACAGCGATCCATGACCGGCAGTCTATGGAAGCTAATTGGCCTTGCTCTCATGGGAGGGAGGGGTGATACATGCTCGCCTCCCTGTCAGTTACAGCATAGACCAGCCAATCATGGGCATCTGTGAGCTCACTCGTACAAAATGCTTTCCCGCCGAGTTGTTGGGCCGCTCCTGTGTGTGCATGTGCAACATTTTTCAAAGATGCAGGTGGCAGCACATCATGAAGGGGGCATGTGCATGCTCACACCTCTTCCTGGTTGGTGGTGGTTGTATGTGATAGGGGATAAAATGTGAAAAAAGTAGGGAAGCAGCTAGATACTGCTCATGGTTTCATTCGGAAACATTTGGAAGTGGGAAACATGCGAGAGGGTTACCTAGGCAACCAGAAGGTGATTCCCATTGTGCCATGAAGCGATTTGCTTGTCGCTTGATTTGCATGCTTCTCAGTATTTCCTGTGTGGATGCTGCCTATGCTATGGTTGTGTTCGATAGCTGAGTGTATTAATGGCTTTAAATATTTTGGTTTGTCTTACTTGAACTTAACTAGGCTCCAAATGTACTCCTACATCTCATTTGGAGTTTTACAAAAGCAATTTTTAACCAGTGTACCTTTATGTCCTGCGTAAAAAACAATCTGGCATTGAATCAAATGTTCTTTGGTTTTATGGTTGTTTGAGATTTTTATTTATTTATTTATTTTTTGCAGTGTATATGAGGCTATAAAAAAAGCAACTTATACAATGCTGTGCTGCTGTAATCACATTTTCGTGGAATAATTGCTAGTTCTCAGCAATGTGTCTGTCTTTACCCCGTCAGCGGGTGTGGCTTATGATGGGTGTCACGCCATTTAAATCTGATTGGTTGCTCTAAATGGTTCAGCAGTCTCATCACCTGCTGTATGTAACTTTCTCTCCCACCATTCATATGCACAGGATTTTCTCCACAGATATAATAAACGGGGGCCAGGATAAAAAAGACTTTGCTCTGTCGCAATGTAAATCCAGTGCAATACCTTTTGGTAGTACCACTCTGTAAGAAGAGCTAAAATTTCATGCAGTTATTGTTTCTTGAAGCATGGTGTCACGTCGCTTTGCACCACTGCACTGTGACAGGTCAGGAGATGCATTTCAGGATAAATCATCATTTCATTGTCTCAAGCTCAGGAATAATATAGAAGTATTTAGATGGCTGTATCCAGACCTTCTATGCGCACTCTGTAACTCTACATTTTAATAGCATTGTAATTGTATTTAGAAAGTACGCTAAGTGACAACAGTCTTCTTATCAAACCACCACACAGACGACTGTGTAGAAATAATGAGAGACAAAATCACTCTGCGCTGGCTTAACCAGCGTTTTCCTGTCGGGTGAAAGAGAGCTAAAAATACCAGATGATGACATCTTAAATTAAGATATGTTTTCTCAAACCTGCATCCAGAATATTCCACTGTGAGTGTTGATGATACAGTAAACCAAAGGCAAGCTTTACAACCCACACACCTTATCACACCATTATCACCACTGGCGTGTTACCAGTTTCTTTTTATAAGCAGTGTTAGAGATCGCTGAGGATCTTCAGACCAGTAGGGAACCCCATGGTTAATTAATTAATTTTTAAAATGCAAACACAATGTACACTATCAGGTTGCAATAATATTAATGTATGAATCAGTTGCAGGGGGGCGGCATGGTGGCCTACTGGTTATCACATTCGACGCACAGCAAGAAGGTCCTGGGTTCGAGTCCCCGGCTCGGCGAGGTCGTTTCAGTGTGGAGTTTGCATGTTCTCCCCTTGCTTATGTGGGGTTCCTCTGGGTACTCCGGTTTCCTCCCACAATCCAAAGGCATGCACATTAGGCTAATCGGCTGTTCCGAATTACCCCGAGGTGTGGATGTGAATGTGAACAGTTGGACTGGTGAGATATTCAGGGTGTACCCTCTCTTTGCCCAGAGTCGGCTGAGATAGGTTCCAACCCCCTGTGTGGCCCCAATAGGATAAATTGCTTGATCAAATGACTGATTGATTAATAACCATGGTTACAGTTGTTAACTGTACTTCATTGTTGCGAGTGTGTTTTGATGTGTCTGTTGGCTCTGTGATGATCTAGCAAACGCTGCAGGGTGTACCCCGCCTTCGCCCAGTGTTGGCTCCAGCCTCTTCATGACCCAAATAGGATCAGGTGAGTGAGTTTCTTGGAAAAAGAAGAACTAAGAGAAGCGAATAAAGATCAGATATTATACATTTGACCTTTATTTTTTATTTTGGAAACCAGTGGAGAACCAAAGTACGAATCCTAATCCAAAAGAACAGTTCTTCAGGAAGCTGCTTCAACACCTCCCCCTGAGACCATGATTTCGAGTGTGCGCACCAGACAAACTGTTTGTTAGTTCCTCCTCCAATTTATGGTATTTCTGCTCCCTGTGCCTACTCTGCTCTGATTGGTCGCCTTATTGCTCCACACTCAGTGGAGGCTGGGAGGCAGCTCAGTGCGATATGAATGATTGTGCATATATTGGCCCTGCGATGGTCTGGCGAACTGTTCAGGGAGTAATGGCTCTATATTTGCACTTGGACCCATTTGCACATGTAATATCAAAAATCTAAATTTATAAAATATTTCCATGCAATTTTATGTCCAACTTAATAATTGTTTAAAGTGTAAGTAAAATAACAGTAAAGATAATTTCAGTATATTACAAAGTGCCTCCACTTCCTTTTTTTTATGTTATTCATACTAAAATTGCAGATTTTCCGGCATGAAAGTCAGACATATCTGGTCAAGTTCAGTTACCGGCTTCAGAAATAAATATTACAAATTATCAAACGTTCTACTGTTTTTGATTACAAAAAAATTATATTGGAGTGTGAAAAGGATGTTTAATGTGTGGTTTCGCTAATTTTGTTATATTTTGACACAAAAAATAGATTTTTTAATGAGATGGGCCTCTGAACGTAACGTCTGTCAAGATCCCTATATTTGATATCTTGTCTATATGATGTATATACCGCCAAATATCTGTACTTGAGTTTAGAAAACTGGAAAGAAGGTAGCATTGGTTGCACTCAATAAAAACATTTGGCCTAAAAAATCCTTACTAGGTAGTTCTAACATAAAAAACACACAGGTGAAATTTCTGTCAAACCAATTACATGTTATGATCATTTATAAATTGGTTCACATATCAGTGGAAAAAAGCCTGAAGCCAAGACCGAGTCTCATGAATATTTATTACTTCTGGACATGCTCAGTGGACACTTTTACGACTTCCTTGATTTTAGCCACAGGTGACGTGATGTGTCTTTTAGTGTTACGTGACATTAATTTAAAGTGGCTTTAGAATTTTTCTATGGATAATATTATCTTTTAATGAACATTACTGTTTTCTTTAGTCCGAACTTTGTAAATTGTTTGGTGAATGAATGAGTAAGTGGCATTTTGTAGCTTTTAGTGCTAATCCATAATAATAAGTGGATAACATTTGAACTAATGTCCATCTGATTCCGAAATAAAATTATTAATAGATTCTTCAATCAACTTTTAATAAGTATCATTAGGTTGTGTCTACTCAGGTCTACTTGCAACCTGGTTGTTGTGCATCTGTTTGTGTTTACTGTTTGTGTCTATAGTTGGACAAACGAGGAAGTGTTATTGAGTCAAAAAATAAGAGTCAATAAGGTTGAAATGCACTTGCAGATCATCTAAATTTTAGGGGATATATGAAGCATTTGCACAGTTGGAACCCTGCCAAAGTGACATATTGCATCCGTTGTTGTAGAATACAGCACCTGAGGACTCATTAATTTATCTATGGGTCTGGTGTTACTTTATTGACAAAAACAAATTGCATGGCGTATGAAAGTCCTAAAGGAGTATCGACCTGCGGCACTTATTTAATCACTTTCCAATAAATTATTAAAAAAAGCATTAGCCTAATAATGAAATTCATTTATTGGTTAAAGTTACTGTGCATAGCCATCCATGTACCCACTGGCTAACACTAAGCCATAAAAATGAAAGTGTAAGGTTTTTGTCTACACTTGAGGCTTTTTTTTCTGTATTTTCTATTCTCTTTTCCCTTTCTTTTTCCTTCTCTCTCACTATCTCTATCTGACTGTTTGTCTGACAAAACCCTGTAACATGGCTTTGTAACAACGCTCTATAACATTGCTTTGTGACAACACTCCGTAGCACTGATTTGTTACAACACTCTATAACACTGCTTTGTGACAACACTATGTAACACCACTTTGTAATAACACTCTATAATACTGTTTTGTAACAACACTTTGTAACACTGCTTTGTAACAACACTGTAAAATTTTTTTGTAACAACACTCTGTAACACTGCTTCGAAATAACACTGAAACACTGCTTTGTAATAACACTCTGCTATTACAAAGCAGTGTTATTTCAAAGCAGTGTTACAGAGTGTTGTTACAATGCAGTGTTACAGAGTGTTGTAACAAAGCAGTGGTATGGGGTGTTTTCACAAAGCATTGTTACAGAGTGCTGTTACAAAGCGGTGTTACAAAGTGTTGTTACAAAGCATTGTTACAGAGTTGTATTACAAAGCATTGTTACAGAGTTGTATTACAAAGCATTGTTACAGAGTTGTATTACAAATCATTGTTACAGAGTGTTGTTACAAAGTGGTTGTTACAAAGCAGTGTTACAGAGTGTTGTTACAAAGCAGTGTTACAAAGTGTTACACTCTGTAACATTGCTTTGCAACAACACTCTGTAACACTGCTTTGTAATAAAACTTTGTAACACTGCTTTGTAATAAAACTCAGTGACACTGTTTTGTAAGAACACTCTGTAAAACTGCTTTCTCACAACATTCTGTAACACTGCTGTGTAAGAACACTCTGTCACACTGTTTTGCAACAACACTCTTTAACACCAGTTTGTAGCAACACTGTAACACCACTTTGTTACAAAACTCTGCAAAACTGCTTTGTAACTAAACTCTGTAACACTGCTTTGTTACAACAGCCTGTAACATTCCTTCGTATCAGCTCTCTGTAACACTGCTTTGTAACAATACTGCTTGGTAACAACACACTGTAATACTGATTTTTAATGAAACATAATTCTGGAAAAATTCTTTGTAAGAAGACTGAAATGCTGCTTTGTAATAACAGTCTAACACTGTTTTATGACAACCCTCTTGAAAGGTGAAACACTTTTTTTGCACCAAGACCATGTAACACTGCTTTGTATCAGTATGCTGTACCTCTGATTTACAACAGCACTCTGTAAGAGCATTCTGTAATACCACTTTGGAGCATAACTCTGTGACACTTTCATTACAAAGCAGGGTATTGGTATAAAGCAGAACTACAGCTTATTGTTGCAAATATATTGGTAATTATGTCTTTTTTATTTTATAATTATGTACTATTAATTAAAATACCTTCAAATGTCTCTGTCTTTCCATGGATAAGATGATTATTTAACAATAGCTGGAGAAAGTGCTGAACAGCAACATGCAAGCAACGAACACCACACAAACACATGCTGCTCTCACAAGGCCTCTTCCTAACATTTCATTTCAAAGAACTGCCTTGTTTATTCAGATTTGGACAATATGCTTTGTCTTGGCCGCTTAGTCACTGTGCTGTCCAAATGGATGGCATAAATGAGAAAAAAATTTACTAATATTCATGAAGCCACTGAAAAGGCACAACCAGATGCAGTGGCGAGAGTGAATGAGCACATTTCCATAGCTGTTGTCTATGCAGAAACAGAGCCACACACTAGAACGCTGAACACATGCTGTAATTGCATTACACATGCAGTCGCTCTTTTCACACTCATGCAAAGAAAAAAAAAATAATTTAAACAGTACAAATGTCCTTCATTCCAGAGGCTCCTGGCCTGTTTGGTGTTTGTACCAGTTTCAGTTATTTCACCAACCTTTTGTGTTAATCAGAACAGTTCCTTTAACTTATATCTTTACAGTTAGTTTATGTAAAACAGGATGAAAAACTCTTACAGTACTGTTTAAAATCTATCTTTCACTTTCCAGTTCAGTTTCTTGGCGGGCGGCACGATGATGTAGTGGTTAGCACTTCTGCCTCACAGCAAGAAGGCCATGATTTCGAGACCCGAGCTCAAGCGTTTCTGTGTGGAGTTTGCATGTTTTCACATGCTTGTATGCGTTTCCTCTGGGTACTCTGTGTTCCTCCCACATTCCAAAAACATGCACATTAGACTAATTGGCTGTTTTGAATTGTGTGTATAGTTATTTATATATTTATACTGATTAACAATAGTATTAAGGATTGCAGATAAATTCACCTTGTTACAATGCTCATTTACATTTAAATTCCCAAGACAGTCTGATCCACACATGTACAAATCTAAAAACAACTAATATAGTATTATTATGTAATGTTCGTAAAATGTCCTTGCTTCTTTATTACTCTTGTTTTTGTATTATTTATTGAAATGTTTTTGCTTCAGAAATTGCTTTAGAAGGACTGCATTAGGTAAAAAAATCAGCAAATTAAAAAAAGGGAATGCAATAATAATACCAACACCACCACCACCACCACTACCACCACCACCACCACCAACAACAACAACAACAATAATAATAATAATAGTAATGATGATGATGATGATGATGATGATAATGAAACAAACAAGTACTCAGTGCAATTTGTGGCTTGGTATGCCTTCCCAATAAACCTTTTAACTATGTACATACTCTGACCTTGATCTTTGACCTATGTCCTTTAAACCTGTACCAGTTCATTAACTTTTTATAATGAGTAACTGGTGAAAGTTTAGTCCAAATCTATTCAGTCATTCAGCCTGCAGCGTGTGAACAAGATTTTTCTAAGATGACCTCATATGACCTTAACCTTTGAACTATGACTTTAAAACCTGTACCAGTTCATGGCCCTTCAGTAATGAGTAATTGGTGAAAGTTATGTCAAAATCTGCTCAGAGATTTAGTAGATAGGGTGCCCTCAAAGAAGTTCTGATGGACAGACACATGGAGAGGGTGAAAACAAAATGCCCACCATGGTGGGTGGAGGCATGATAATAATAATAATAACAATAATACTGCTTCACAGGTCCTGTGTGTTCCCTCCACATGCCCAATGTTGGGTATAAGCACTTTTTACCTCTGGCAAAGCCTATACCTCCCACCTCGACCACTGTATGGATGACTGCTAGAGGAAGCGATTGGATGATGGTATATTTGACAAAATGCCACAAGCCTACTTTTCAGTTAAATGCTAATTAGAAAGAAGTTCATCGCAACCTTCAGTAAAAAAGAGTAATTTGTTTGCCAGCTAGGTTCTATTCAGTTATATAATTGGCTGAAGTGAAATGGCATACTTGAAGCATCATCTCCCACGTGTAAGGCTGCTGCCAGTTTTAGTGCTGCAGTGAATCAGAAATCACGGCAGGCCACAAAACAGCAAAAATTACACTTCCTTGCAGAGATAATGTGTAGTTCCCACGTACACTTGACTTTGGCCATATGTGTGAGAACTGTCAGTAAAACCCCCATAAGATGTGAGTTGTGTTTCTTTTCAGTACAAAACAAATTTTTGTGCCAATGTTTCAAATATTTAAAAGCTTTAAGCCACTCACTCACTTATTAACTCATTTGCTGAACCACTTAATCCTACCAAAGTTGTGGGGAGGCTGGATCCTGCCTCAGTCGACACTGAATGAAGGTGGGGTATGCCCTGAACAGCTTGCCAGACGATCGCAGGGCAATACACACAACCATTCATACTCATATCTAGGGGCAATTTGGAACAGCCAATTAGCCTAATGTGCATGTCTTTGGACTGTGTGAGGAAACCAGAGTACCTGGAGGAAACCCACACAAGCACGGGGAGAACAGTGGCATAGTGGTTAATACATCAGCCTTACAGCAAGCAAGTCCTGGGTTCAAGTCTCAGGCTTTGCAATCCCAGCTGATTTTTTGCTAGAGCCAGGGTACACATTGAAAAGGTCACTGATCTATCACAGGGTATGGTTTCACATTTAGAATTTACAAATAATTTGCATGCATTTCATGCCTCGAAGGTAACCAGATTTATGCGGCACAGTGACATAGTGGTTAGCATGTCTGCCCTACAGCAAAAAAGTCCTGGGTTCAAGTACCAGGCACGACGAGGCTGTTTCTGGGTGTAGTTTATATATTCTCCCCGGACTTGCGTGGGTTTCCTCTGGATACTCCGGTTTCCACCCACAGTCCAAAGACTGGTGAGCTGTACAGGGTGCATCCTGCCTTCGCCTAGAGTGTAAAAAGATCATCCAATCTTATTCATATCTTCCTATATGATCTTATTAGGGGAAGCTTGGAGCTTACCTCAGCCAACACTGGGCAGGGACAGGGACCACCCTAAACAGCTCGCCAGAGCATCACAGAGCCAAGAGACACAGCCATTCATAGTCACACTCTCACCTAGGGGTGTTTTGAAACAACCAAATAGCCTAATGTGCATGCCTTTGGACTGTGGGAGGAAACTGGAGTACCTGGAGGAAACGCATGCAAGTACAGAGAGAACATGCAACCTCCACATAACACCCTCGCCATGCCCAGGACTCGAGCCCAGGACCCTCTTGCTGTAAGGCAGACGTGCTAACCACTATACTATATCTAGTTACCTCAGAAGCATAAGATACAATTTGTAGATTCAAAATGTGGAACCAAGCCATAGGATAGATTAGTGACCTAAAGTTTACCGGCACTAGCCCAAAATCAGCTGGGATTGGCTCTAGATTCCTCCACAATACTTACAAAAAAGTGGTATAAATAATGATTGGATGAATGGATGGATGGATGGATGGATGGATGGATGGA
>JAQMYF010000016.1:6435528-6450362 GCA_030014195.1 Neosilurus mollespiculum
ATATATAAATGGATATCAAAATTTCTTTTACATTCATTTATTCTCTTTCCAAGCCACTTAATTCTAATTAGGGTCGCAGGCCAACTCTGGGCGAAGGCAGGGTACACAACAGCTTGCCAGGCCATTACAGGACAACACACACACAAAACCAGTGACACTCACACTCACACCTAGGGGCAATTTGGAACCACCAGTCTACTATGCATACTTTTGGACTGTGGTACCCAGAGGAAACCCATGCAAGCACATGGAAAACTTGCAAACTCCACTGAGAAACGCTTTTGCCAAGCCCGGAATCAAACGTGTTTAGCTCCTTACCAGAGTAGGGAGGCACATCAAGATATTACATGACAGTGTGGCATCTTATCGTATTGTGCAATGACTGACAAGGTCAATAGTTTTTGTTTTTAAAATCCCACCTCTATTCCCCATTTCATTCCCAATTACTTATCTAGACTTTTCACATATTATCATCATTACGACTTATTATGTTATTGATTTTTAGGATATCCTGCTGTAATTTTACCAGGGTGATTTCCATGATGATTTTCCATTCTGTTATGTTTATATGTTGCATACAGTATAAGTATATCCAAAAAATTTTAATGTTTTTATTATTATATTTTTGTATAATTCATTTTAATTGTGTGTTAAATGGCCTTCGGTGGCACAGTGGTGTAGAGCTTAGCACATCTGCCACACAGCAAGGAGGTCCTGGGTTTGAGTCCTGGGCTTAGCAAGGGCATTTCTGTGTAGAGATTGCTTGCATGGGTTTTTTTCTGGATACTCTGGCTTCCTTCCACAGTTCAATGACATGCACATTAGGCAAATTGGCTGTTCCATACTGCCCCTAGGTGTGAGTGTGAGTGTGAATGGTTGTGTGTTTTGGCCCTGTGATGGTCTGATGAGCTGTTCAGAGTGTACCCTGTCTTCGCCCAGTGTCAGCTGAGATAGCCTCCAGCCTTCCCGAGATCCTAGTAGGAGTAAGCGGTTTGGAAAATGAGTAAAAGTGTGAGTGAATAGCCTTCATTTATAACAGACAAGAATTCTCATTTTCATTTAGGGCGAGTGATGAATCCTGCATGTCATTTAAATTTCCTATTACAACTTCAAACATTCCCTTTCTCATATTAACCCCAATAACAAACTAAAGCTCCTCATTTAATACACACTTCATCAGCTTGAAAACCAAACCCACCTGACTAATATTGCGCCTTCCTTGTTTCACCAAACAGTTCTGACTCATCAAGCCACCAACTCCAAAAAACCTCTAATGGTGTGCTGTGTAATCTGGCACCAAGACATTACCAGCACATTGTTTGAGTCTTTGGGACTTTTATGGATCGGACTTGTTTATCTAAAGCTGACTGAGAATTCTGCAGATGCTTGATCAGCTTGAGATCTGTGGAATTTGGAGGTGGACACCTCGAACCATTTGTCATGTTCCTTAAACCATTCCTGAAACCTTTTTGCAGTGTGGCAGGTTGTACTATCCTGCTGAAAGAGGCCACTTCCATTAGGAAATACCGTTATCATAAAGGGGCTTGCTTGGTCTGCATAATGTTTTGGTAGGTGGTACAGGTCAAGGGACCCAAGGTTTCCCATCAGATCACTGCCTACAGCATTGCACTGTTTTCTTCCCATAATACTATATCCTGGTACTACTTCTGCAGTACTAGGTATTATATCCTGATACTACTTCTGCATGTAAGTGACACACATGTATCCGGCTGTCCACAAGATGTAAAACAAAACATGATTCATCAGACCATGATTCATCAGCATCCTCCATTTCTCCGTGGTCCAGTTCTGGTACTCATGTTCCTGTTGTAGATGTTTTTGGTGGTGAACAGGGTTAACCTTGACACGCTGAATGGTCTGCTGCTACACAGCTCCATATGTAACAATCTGGGATGCATTGTGTGTTTCAATCACAGCCAACATTAACGTTTGCAGCAATTTGTGCTACAGTTGAGCATGTTAGCTTTCACTCCCCACATGCATCAATCAGCCTTGAGCACCCATGGCTCTCTTAATGGTCACCAGGTGTCTTTCCTTGGACCAGTTTTTAAAGGTATTAATAACTGTGTACTGGGTAGACCCATTAAACCTACTATGTTGGAGAATCTCTGACCCTTTCATCCAGCCATCACAATTTGGCCCTTGTCAAAGTAACTCATACTAATGAACAACACTCATACTCTGTCAACTTTGACAGACCTGTTCATCAGCCCCCACCCCACCCTTGACAGGTGCCATTGTTTTGAGATAATAAAGCTCAGCAAATGAGTGAGAGTGAGAGTATTAAGCATAGTTCTGCCACCAAAGTCTATAATTTTACACATCTGAGAGATCTGCATGTTTGCATGTGAGGCTTTGTTTTCTTTACATGACTTTTAGACACAGCAATACATGTTCAATTTGTCATACAATACCAGAACAATGCATTGTCTTATATGCATGAATGTGACAAATTGTGTTTTATACAGTTATACATAAACATAGTATATATTCTACATCACAGGTGTCAAACTCAAGGCCCGTAGATTAAATCCAGCCCCCCCCCAACCCATTTTATGTGGCCCGAGAGACCTTTAAAAGAATATGATTATCATACATTCTTTGCCTTAACCATTACCATGAAATGTGATTCATCATTCATCCATTAGATGGCGGCAACCTAACTGCCTACCTATAAGGTCAAGTAAACAGCTTATCATTTATTACTCAAGGAAGATTACAAGCTTGCCTGTCACTGTCAAATGGTGTCAGTAATGAAAACCTTCGATGTGGCATTGTGGTGTAGTGGTTAGCATGTTCGCCTCACAGCAAGAAGGTCCTGGGTTCGAGTTCCCTGCTCGGCAAGGCTATTTCTGTGTGTAGATTACAAGTTCTCCCCTTGCTTGCATGAGTTTCCTCCAGGTGCTCGGGATTCCTCCCACAGTCCAAAGACATGCACATTAGGCTAACTGGCTGTTCCAAATTGCCCCTAGGTGTGAATGTGAGTGTGAATAGTTGTGTGTGTTTCTCTGTGAAGGTCAGGGTGAACCCCATCTTCTTCCAGTGCCAGCTGAGATAGGCTTCAGACTTCCCGTGACCCGTGAATAGTAGGATTAAGTAGATGTTTGACCAGCATCCATGTGAGTGTCTGTGTGTCTTAATTATCTCAGAATTTAATGCCTATGTTTAATCTACACTTCTAATCAATAGAACCTGACAGCTTTGTTTTCTTCTGCCATGCACAGGAGATAGTGTAGATATAGTGGTTCAATCATAAAACCATTTGCATCTATACAGTATATAATAAACTGCCCCACTCATGACTTAGTATCTGATATCTGAAAGAGTTTATTCTGTTTCTGTATTCTAAATCAATAATCACACATGGGGGTACTGGCTATAATGATCCGTTTCTTGATTGTCGAATTGTGACAGAGAGCTTTTTGTTGTGTGGAGTTTTGTTTCTTTTCTTGTCATGTTTTTTTTTTAAAGCCCAAATCCTTACTCCTCCTGCTGGGAAATGACCAGAGCAATATTCCGCATTACGCACACGCTGGTCCTATCGGCTGCTCCCATCTATATTACAATCTCCTGTCTTGATTCGTGTAACCCTACTGATTGAGACAGCTGTGCACACAACAACAATGAGCTATGACAACCAGTGACAAAAGAAAAGGCATAAGTATGTTTGTGTAAACATCTAGTCATTTGTCAGACGCTCTTATTCAGAGTGACTTACTAAAATATGCAAACAGAAGGCAAACAGAGTGATTGCAATGTATATAGTACAGTATCAAAGGATTTACACCTAAAACAAGAGCCTTATCTTAGATCAGGGGGGGGTCAAACTCATTTTCACTGAGGGCCACATCATTAAATTTACAGGTGATCGAGGGCCGAATAATCACTGAACATGTATTCTAAAAGGGCAAAAAAATTAATCTGCAAGGTAAAATGATAAGTTTAGGCATTTTTCCTCTTTTCCTTTATTTACTTGAAGTTTTTGACAACGCTTAACAGCAACAAGCTAGCATGCAATCTTTCTTGAGTCATGAATGACTAGCTGTTTACTTGAAATAGGCTGCTGCCACCTAGTGGAAGGATGATGAATTAGGTTTCATAGTAATGGTCGATGCAAAGAATGTATGATAATCATATTCTTTGAAAGTTCTTGCGGGCCACATAAAATGAGTTGGTGGGCCAGATTTGGCCTGTGGGCCTAGCTGTTTACTTGAAATAGGCTGCCGCCACCTAGTGGAAGGATGATGTATTAGGTTTCATGGTAATGGTTGAGGCAAAGAATGAATGATAATCATATTCCTTGAAAGTTGTCTTCAGGTATGTAGAGAACTACCCAGAGGATTCAGGTTAGGGGTGAATTACATGAGTGTTACCAGGCTTAATATTTTGTCACTTTATCACCTAAAGTTGATTAAAATAAATGTAAAGTCAAAATAAAACACACACACACACACACACACACACACACACACACACACACACACACACACACACACACACACACACCCACACACCTTTTGAACCCTTTAGAGTTTTCACCTAAACATGTACTTAATCTTTTCTTGGTACCTAATCTGTTCTAAACCCCAACATGGACTTATTCTGTCCATCATTAGTTTCCTATACCAAAGTGAAAAATGCAGTGATATGCAAACTTCACACAGAAACACCCTCACCAAGCCAAATATTTTCAGACAGACCCTAAAAGTAGAGAGATAAAGAGAATCCAATTAAATTAAACTTGGGGAAATGATTCAGTATGATATATTTGTGAGAGATAAATATGAAAGATGATCAGGTGTTGAGAGGGAATCTACCATAGTCTGGTCTTCCCAACACATGCTTGCGTAACTGAAACTGTCTCTAAAGAGTTTGGACTCCAAATTCCATCAATTCACAGTCAGCTATGATCTGGCCAGAAGTGGTCGAAAAAAACAGAGAACTGCCAAAAAATAAAAAAAGTGTGTAATAGTCCACTAGATTACGAGGGTAACTTCTAAGCGATGAAAGGCATCTCTCACTAAAATATATGTTCATTTTCATGAGTCCACCATTAGGAAAAAGTTAAAAAGCAATGTTGGGCGTGATTGGAAAGCCAATAGAGCTTACCGTCCACAGAACGCCATACTTACAGTAAAGGATGGAGGTGGTGACATCCTGTTGTGGGGATGTTTCTCTGCAGCAGGGACTGGGGCACTTGTCAAGATAAAGATACTAAAAAAAACTGGATGGGGAAAAATAACGTCAAAATCTTGAGGAAAACCTGCTGCCCTCTGCCAGAAAGTTAGTGGGAGGAAGGTTCACCTTCCAAACATGACAATGACCCCAAAGTTGAACACAAGGAGAAGGACAAAAAGGTGAATGCCCTTATTGGGCCTAGTCAGAGCCCAGACTTAAACCCTAGTGAAAATCTGTAGAATGACTCGAAGATTGCAGTCCACCAACATCACCATCCAATCTGACTGATCTTTAACAGTTCTGTAAAGAAGAGCAGGACAAATATTGTACAGTCTAGATGTACAGAGTTGGAATAGAAGTATCAAAATAGACTCATGACTGTAAACAAAACAAAAGGAGGGGTAATCCTTTAATAATCTCAGTGTTTCTGTTTATTTATTTATTTATTTATTATTTATTTGTTTTCTGAAGTCTTTCTCTTACACTTTGAATTGGTCGTTATAACTTGCATTAAGTAAATACAGATTGATTTATGTGTGTCTTAATTTCAGACTACAAACAACGAAATGTAAAGATTTTAAAGGGGGGTGATTTGTAGGGGGCGGCATGGTGGTGTAATGATTAGCATGCCCACCTAACAGCAAGAAGGTTCTAGGTTTGAGTCCCCGGGCTCGAAGAGGGTGTTTCTTTGTGGAGTTTGCATGTTCTCGCTCTGCTTGTGTGGGTTTCTTTTACGGATACTCCAGTTCTCTTCCACAGTCCAAAGACATGACAATTAGGCTAACTGGCTTTTCCAAATTGCCCCTAGGTGTGAGTGTGAGTGTGAATGGATGTGTGTGTTGACCCTGTGATGGACTGGCAAACTATCGAGGGTGAAATCTGCCTTTGCCCAGAGTTGGCTAAGATAGGCCCCAGCCTTCCTGCGATCCAAGTAAGATTAAGCAGTTCGGCAAATGAATGGATGAATGAATAATTCTTTTTTGTATACTCACTGTACACTAACACACTTGTACATACAGAAACAGACCTATAAATACCTGTTCTGTATGTGCAACAGGTACAATTTAAAAGTAAATATGCAAAAACATTTTTTTTACCTGTTTTTTGTCAATTTTCTGTCCCTGCCCCAGCAGAGAAAGTGCAGAGGGGAGCCTCACTGTACAGTATGCACTAATTACAAAATACAAGAGACAAGAAATAGCAGCCATTTAATCATAACTAGACACGAGTCGCTGCTGTTTTAAAACACCTTCATAGGACTTCGTCCATCAGGGTTTGAAAAACAGTTCTGAAAAAAAAAAGGGAGAATTCAGGCTTCGCTCTGCTGCTCACTCATCCAGAACTGCCTGACTCAGCAGAAACAGATTGGAAATGTCGAGCAAACGGCCACATGAAGCTGAAAACAGTGCCAAATAGGCTTTCATCACGAAACAACATGCACATCGCAGAGGTCAGGCACGTGCTGAGAGGTATGATGACGATGCATTCATTACATTTGTAGATCTGTCACGGCTCCCTTCCTTCACGCGAGCATTAACAAACTAACTTGCAAAGGGTCATTATGGTGGTTAACAAAACAAAAATATGTGGTGAGCATGCACAGGAACTGCGAAGTCATCATTTCGACAGGTTGTAGATTATAATGTAATGTGACTTTTTATTATATGAATTCAAACATGTGAGTGAGTGTGTAGTGTTGGATGCATAGTGGACAAACCGCTCTCTCTCTCTCTCTCTCTCTCTCTCTCTCTCTCTCTCAGTAGGTCACTGTGTAGTGTTAAATATTGATTATAAAACCATTTTTACACTCTCTGTGGTATTCTGAGGTTTCAGCAGCATTAAGCGTGGGTGCAGGACTCTGTGTTTGGTCAGTGTATGTTTGTGCAGTATGTGCTCCTGAGACAACACCACGCTAACAAACAGTAGTTGTTTTCACAGTCAACACATGCATCTTGTTACTAGCTCTTTTTACAGGTCAACTCCAGCAAAGATGTTACTAAATTTACAGAGTCGTGCAAACCACAGACCTGAGCTGAAAAATGCTGATGTTTAAGTCTAATTATTAACACTGAGCATTATATCCCACAGAAGCTGATATTTCACACAAACACAGACTGAAATGCACGCACACGTGTACTAGGACATCTGTGTCACCTACACATCCATCAGTAGCCTTAAGACAACTTGGCAAGTTTGATAATTCCACATGTTCCCCTCCGTTTCGTTCAGTGGACGGAAAATTCTATCCTTGACTGTGGAACGCAATCCAGGCAGCCATCATCTCCATGGCAACACCCAGCACAGCACGCAAAGCGGCAGATGCACAGTGTGCAGTGTGAAGTAGCGCTTTACGGCCGTAGGCTCTCCTTAATGGCTATAGTGATCCAGAATGAACAGCATTAGTACAACAGCGTTGACTTTAGATGCCCGTTAACGCAAATATGAGGTGTGTTTATATTACCTGTAATAAATATCGTCTTACATTTTTGATCTGACAATTTTTATACTCAGAGTAAACACTGCTCATTCCTACATTAAATACCTACTGCAAGTCTCCTACATGGCAGTAACAAAGGCCGAACAAGAGCTTCCATAAAAATGTAAAGCCAACTATTTAATCCTTTCTAGCTGCTGCTTTTTGACCGCCATATGGTAACTGAATGCACTTGGAAGAGAACAGACATCATTATGTAAATAGAAAGGTACCTGAATTTGAATTAGTGCCATGGTAATCCATGATTGTGATCCATATGTGGGAAGTACATGGTATCACTCTCTCCGCTATCAGTCAGATTGACTCTAGTGGGAAACTGGAAGCACAGTTAGTGCTATCAGTTGTGCAGTTGGGGCTTTCAGCTACATTAAGGGGGTAGCTTTCACCTTTCCCAGTAAATACGTGTCACGTGATAAAAGAGATCTAGCTGGTTAGGGAATGGCCAATTAACATATTGGAAGGCTTAAAATAAGGGTTTAATATTAGATGAGAATACCCCTTCTTACATTACTCACTTATTCACTCATTTGCTGAACTGCTTAATCCTACTATTAGCGTCTCGGGAGGCTAGACACTGGGCAAAGGCGCGGTACACCCAAAACAGCTCGCCAGACCATCACGGGGCCAACACACACAACCATTCACACTCACACCCAGGGGCAATTTGGAACAGTCTAATGTTCATGTCTTTGGACTGTAGGAGGAAACCGGAGTACTCAGAGGAAACTCACACATGCACTGGGAGAACATGCAAACTCCATGCAGAAATGCTCTCTTAGAGCCCAGGACCTTCTTGCTGTGAGGTGGACATGCTAACCACTATGTCACTATGCCGCCCTTCCTACATTCCTGCAGAATGAAATAATATATATGTACAAAATAAATTTTCCAGACTAAATATTGCAATGTTACATAATATTTCAGGCAAACCAAAACTCTTTGCTTATCCGAGATATGTTTCCTATTAGCATTTTATGTCTGATTCTTTAATGTTCTACACCTACCTAAACACTGTCTTAATTCAACACTAATGGATCTGTTGTGCAAGTTAAAAGCCTGAACACACAGGGGAAAACATCATGCTGCACTGTCTTTCTTATGACGTAGAAGTAATGGCTATGTAATAAAATAACAATCCTGTCAAATGTGCATGCAGCTTCGTATAATATGTGACTTTTCATTTCAACTCCTATTATAGCTTGTCTCACAAGCACATGGGGAGACGTTAACATGGGAGCTCACATTTCTCTTCATTTAATTATGAGTAGGGTATGCCCATGGGAAGCCTTTTCTGAAATCTGGGCCTGTGTGCAAATCCCTTTAGAATTGTATGCGGAAGTCCAGTAATAGAGCAGTCTGCCTAATGTCTGATACCTAGGGAAAGCTGAGGACCATGGAGGAACTATAATAATAAATGACACGGGTTCTTCAGTAACAAAAAGTGAAAAAGCAAAAACGCAGCCAGTATCAAAACTGTCTGACACAGAGCCTTTTCATTTGGTCGGTTGGCTTTTTGTATTTTTTTGTATTAAAAGGTCAAGAGGAAGCCAGTTTCGACCAGATAAACAAGCATGTTCACTTTCCAGTAATATTTTAGTACACAGTATTTGTGGGAACAAAACGGAACATGCGCTCTCCATGGTGCTGAAAATATTTACACTGCGTACACTGTCGAAAATGATGAGAGATAGTTTAGGTTTTAACTGCTGATTACATTTCTAGTATTTAACTAATATAGCCTATCCACAGCAATTACAGTTATTACCATGCAATTGACTGAGAGATGGGGGCACGGTGGCTCAGTGTTTAGCACTTTCTTCTCACAGTGAGTTCAATTCTCGACCAATGGCTTTTCTGTATGGAGTTTGCATGTTTTTTTTTTTCATGCTTTTATTTGTTTCTTCCAGGTATTCCAGTTTCTTCTGACAGACCAAAGACAAGCACATTAGATTAATTGACTACTCTAAATTGCCCCCAGGTGTGAATGGTTGTTTGTCTCTATGCCATCCCTGCAGTAGACTGGCAACCTGTTTAGGGTGTACCCCACCTCTCACCCGAAGTCAGATAGGACTAGGTCCAGCTTCCCCCCATGACCCTGACAGATATACAGTATAGATTATTGGATAGAGCGGCACGGTGGTGTTGGGGTTAGCACATCCACCTCAGAGCAAAAAGTTCCTGGGTTCAAGTCCTGGCCTGGGCATTTCTCTGTGGAGTTTGGTCTTCCTGTGCTTGCATGGGTTTCCTCCGGGTACTTTGGTTTCCTTCCACGGTCCAAAAACAGACACATTAGGATAATTGGCTGTTTCAAATTTCCCCTATATGTGACTGTGAGTCTGAATGGTTGTATGTGTCTTTGCCCTGTGATGGATTGGTGAATTGTTAAGGACATACCACATCTTCACCCAAAGTTGGGTTAGATAGGCTTTTGCCTCCCCACAACCCTAGTAAGATTAAACAGTTTGGCAAATAAATAAATGAATAATGTATGGATGACCACGATTTTTTAAATTTAAAATAAACAAAGAAATCACAGTATTGATCTGGTGATTCTTGATGAGTAAAGTTGTGGGACGCCTGGAAATATCAGATAGGACTCTAACTCTTGTGTTAATAGATAATGCATTTCTACGTTTTAGGAAGCATACCTCAGGCTGCAACTGCAGGAGTCATACAATAGAGAAACTGAGGAGGAGGATGATCTAAGACAGTCACGTCTGAGATGAATTGAGACACGACCTGCTCAGATTTAAGGCAGAGCAGTTTTGGAGCTTGGAACGGTAACACAAGCTTCTAGCACTCTTTTTCTGATCCTTTCTTTTCGTAATTGTGATTACTGTGACACATTTACACATCCTTTGGTGAATAGTGTGGGCTGGATTTTATTTATAGACCAACATCTTAGAAGGATCTGCTTTATGTTAAATGCTTTATTTACCCTGGTTAACCAGGCGAAGTTAGACTCTCTATTTGGATACCTTTTGGATTTCAAGAATTTCTTTGAGTGAGTTCTGAGTAAAAAAAAAAATTAATAAAAAAAAAATAAAAAAAATAAAAACTCACAAAAAAACCCCACCAAAAAAATAAATAAATAAAAAATACCAAGCCAAAACAAAACATCAACAACAACAAAAAAAAACAAACAAACATGCGCTACAGATGGTTATTGCGTAAATGCTTAATTTGCGGGTTTCCTCTCTCATCAAGAGACTGTCCGTGAAGGGATTTCAAAGTCAACTGTCTCCTTGTCCTTTAGGACCATCCACATGCCTCGTCTCGAATTTCCTTATAGCTTTCGCGTGCACTCATTTCGTCCCGAACCCGAACCGCGCGCCCTTCACTCTTTCCAATGAGAGACTACCGAGTCGCCATGGAGACGGATAGAGCTCGCATCCAGAACACTATGAAACACACACACACACACACACACACACACACAACCGTCCCTAAAGCGGCCACATTTTCCACACGTGCCTCATAATCAGGCAGGAAGGTAACGGTGAAGAAAGCGAGTTTATTGTAACCAGCTCACCATCCATCTCCTGTTCGGATCATTAAAGGCCACAGTGAACCAGAACAAACTGTCAAAATCATAGCACTGCTGATATAAGTAACAGATCTCGGCTTGTTTAATGCAAAAAGGTGCCATGATCATCTGGACTGCAGGTTAATGGACGCCCACAGAGACACCATTCTTCTAATCATATAACCCCCCTGTATTGGGTACAAGACCAAAAATGGTCCTGCGTCCTAAACTCCAGAATTTTCAGACTGTTGCGTTCTTCCGGCTTCCCGGACCATGGGTTCTGTCCGAAAGGCGCACTGCTGCGCTCAGTACTAGAATGTCAAAATAGTACGCCACTTCAGGTGCACGCGCTATTCAATGACGACTTCTTAGATTACCGGACCGATCCGTACACCACCCCCCCCCCCTCCCCCGACTCTAGTCGTCTGTGAGACATGTCAGCCGTTATGTAATCCACATCCCCCACTTCTGCTCCTCACAATCCACGGAGATAACCCTCGCGAATAGGAGAGAGAGAGAGGTAGAGAGAGAGAGAGAGAGAGAGAGAGAGGCGCTCTTTACATACCTGTCTCTAGCAAACGCCGCACTCACTCATTTTTCTTCATCCCACACTCCTCGGTCGGCGTGGTGCCGCGTACTCGAGTGACTCGTAAATAAGGACGCGTCGCTAATTTCACCGTTTCCCCCTGCATCTCAGCGCAAAATCCATCTCCTCTCATCCCGTCATCTTCTCTTCCGCTGAGGCGAGAGAGAGAGAGAGAGAGAGAGAGAGAGAGAGAGATGGGGGAGGAATGATCGAGCCAAAGTATGAGTGAGAGTGAGGGAAAAGGGAGGAGGGAGAGGAGGAGAAGAGGAGGAGGAACACAGGACTGAGAGAAAGCCTCCGACTCTACTCTTTCTGTTTGTGTAATGAAGATAACTGGGCTCTTATGATGCAGTGGAAATCCAAGTGGATGGTCAACTTGGCCTTGTCAGGATCTGTATGAATTTGATAAAGCAAGGCACTATGGTGCAGTGCTTAGGGGGTGATCACACTAGAGGTGCGATAGAAAAGTGACTGATGTGAATGGCAGTTCGAGGCTATCGCTCTTGATTCTCAGAATGTCTTCAGATTTATCTCGTGACATTTGCGGTATCGCATTTTGGTCACCTGGCTCGTGAACTTGTCCCCCCAAAAAAGTAAAACGTTTGAAATTTCTGCAAATGTCGCAAAACGAGGCTCTGACACGGAGTAGTCTCAGACTCTTCCCAAACAGTCCGCGCATGTCGCAAGAAGGTCGCAAAGACATCGCTTTGCTTGCATACTATTCGTTTGCAAGGAAAAGCGACAAGTTGAAGACTTGGTTGCGGAAAGTTTAAAAAAGTTTGAGACTTGTTGGCAACCACCATATTCCATGTATTCCCTCATCATTCGTATTTTATTCACCTTTCTGTTGACAAATTTTCGTCAATCGCACCTCTTGTGTGATCACCCTCTTAGCACAGTCGCCTCACAGCTGACAGGTTCTGGGTTCAAACCTGCTGGTTGACTGGAGCCTTTCTGGCTCAAATTTGTATATTCTACCTGTGTCTGTGTAGGTTTTCTCAAGATGCTCTGGTTTCCAACCACTGTCTAAAATCATGCGGATTCTATGAACTCACTCATTCACTCACTCACTCATTGCTTAATACTAATAGGGTCACAGGCAGCCTGGAGCCTATCCGATTCATCACTGGGCAAAGGCAGGCTACAACCTGAACAGCTCGCCAGACCATTGCAGGGCCAACACACAAATAACTATTCACACTTATACTCACACTTAGGGGCAATTATAAGTCAAACAATCAATTAGCCTAATGTCATGGCTTTAGGCTGCAGGAGGAAACTGGAGTAATCAGAGGAAATACAGGGAAAACATGCAAAGTCCACACAGCAATGCCATTGCCGAGCTGAGGATTCGAACCCAGGACTTTCTTGCTGTGAGGTGGATGTGCTGACCACTACACCACAGTGTCTGTGTTTCCATGAACTGTTAAGTCTAAATTGCCAATAAGTGACAATGTGAGTGTTAATGGCCATCTGTCCCTCTGTGTTAGCCTCAAGCTTGACTGGTAACCTGTCCAGTGTGTACCCTGTCTCTCACCTGCATGCCAGTTGGGATTGGTTCAATCTGAAAAAGTAAATGGATTCTGTTCTTATTTAAGAGGTCACACTAACTTGGTCTCTTATCGTGTGATTAATTCTAAAAAAAAAAAAACTAAATTAAGCATTAAACAAATATTTAAGATATTTTTACTATTTGGTGCAAGGATGTCTTGGCTTGCGAAAACCTGGCTGGTCGTCAAGAGGAAATCTGCATTTTAAAATTCTGCAGCATTTATTTTTTACTGTTGAAATGTTTGATGCTACATTCATAATTTTCACAGTGACAAGTCTTCACAACGGGTGTCACGGTGCTGTAGTGGTGGCATAGCACCTCTGCTTATAGCAAGAAGGTCCTGAGTTCGAGACTCAGCGAGCTTGTTTCTGTGTGGAGTTTGCATGTTCTCCCTGTGCTTGCATGGGTTTCAACCAGGTACTCTGGCTTCCACTTACAGTCCAAAGACATGGACATTAAGCTAATTGCCTGTTCCAAATTGCTCCTAGGTGTAATTGTGAGTGTGAATGGTTTTGTGTGTGTGTGTGTGTGTGTGTGTGTGTGTGTGTGTGTGTGCGATTGACTGCTGAACTGTTCAGGGTGTAGCCGCCTATGCCCAGATCCAGATTTGGCTGAGATAGGCTCCATTCTCCTCATAACCCTAGTAGGATTTGGCAAATGAATGAATGAAATACAGGGAATGAACGACATGTACAAATACATAAAAAATACAGAAAATAATCTGATCATTTTTCTTGATAAGATTGCAATAATTTGATTCCACATTTAACCGTCTCAGATTTGGTATGTTATAATTTTCGAATAGGAAATGTAGATCATTTTGACTATATCCATGACATTTGAGCGTGCTATGATGTCATTAAGTGTAAACACTTAAGATACGTTTTTTGTTGATGTTATTGAGATAAAATGGAAAGTCTACGCTTTAATCTCATCTACAATGGTCTGATTCAAAATCCATCATGGATATAAAGACAGAATTACGATCTAAATACTTACTGTTCAAATACCAGCAAACCTTTATAAGTGCCTGTAGCAATAACATTAATAATAAGCTCTGGGACAGTCACTGCCATGGAAACCCGAGGCCTCTGCACTGTGTTACGCTAACAAGTAACAGGTGTGTGGTTTCTGTTCATCACTAACTTCCATTTGGTGTTATACACACACGCACATGCACACACACACACACACACACACACACACACACACACACACACAGTGTAGACAGTTTGGAATCAGAATTAAAATGGTTTGTGGTTCACGTCTCTAAAGTCATTAAACCGGAGGTTCATACATTCATGTTTGTATCAGATGGTTAAGTAGAGAGAACACAGGCATGTGTCTGTTTGTGTGTGGGTGGGTGGGTGGGTGGGTGGCTCTGAATGTCAGAATATCACATTAAGCCATGTTAACATCTCTCTCTGTGACCATGCATGTGTGTGTGTGTGTGTGTGTGTGTGTGTGTTCTGGCAGC
>JAQMYF010000016.1:6450462-6452962 GCA_030014195.1 Neosilurus mollespiculum
AGTCCTCCCCCCTCTCTCTGTCTCTCTCTCTCTCTCTCTCTCTCTCTCTCTCTCTCTCTCTCTCTCTCTTGCTCTCTCTCGCTCTCTCTCTCTCGCCTCAGAAACCAGAGTTATTATCATTAGAACTGGTTAAATGTCATGCACCAAAATAAGTGAAATGGCTTTAGTAGTTCTGACTCAAAATAAGATTGAACCTGTCTCCTGATCATCTGGTTTCATTTGATTTCAACACCCTTGTCCTTATTGCACTGAACACTGGTGATGAAAAAGGTGTAAAAGCAAGGGATGACATCATAGATCCCTGAGCATGTATGTGAGTGCTCAGATCAGGAGCAGATGATTGACACTCAAAGGTAAGTGCACTGTGTGTGTGTGTGTGTGTGTATGTTTGCTGGAGGCTTGGGGTGGGGGTGGGGGTGGGGGGGATTGGAAAAGAAAGCTTGAATTAGAGAGAAAAGAAGAGGGAAATGAGGTAAGGGCGAGTCTAATGTGGGTTGTCCTATGGGAATTACCCCATATTGTAACAGATGAACATCTGTCACTCAGCCAAAGGCATACTCTTGTGTGTGTATGTGTGTGTATGTGTGTGTATGTGTGTGTATGTGTGTGTGTGCGTATGTGAGCGCACACATATGCCAGAGTGAGTTATTGGTCTGATTGCCTGTTCGGAGCCAAATTAAACAGAAGGTCATCTTCTTTTTACTGGAGGGTAACAATTGGCAGATTGGATCGATGCGTTGATTTAAAAGGCTAAAACATAAATTAATTATGGGAACAATTGTAAATTGATAATACATTATAATTTTGATTATGTTTTTACAGAACATTATTATTTGACTATTTTATTACAGAAAATGGAAACCCAACTGGTGTGTGATCATCTGATTTAAACTGTGTGCTAGTGAAGGGATTTGCTTGCAGCATGGACACTTGAAACAGTCTTTCCTTATGTCATCATTTCCTAATAGACATGAGACCTACTCCAGATTCTGAACAATGCTGATCACAAATTGACTGGAGGTGAGTAAACTGAATTTGTATATGCTATACAAGAACAGTGTGAGCTGACTGGTCGGCTATCAGGGGAATAAAAAACATTATTATTCATTCTAGAGATTTTCTTGCTTCTGATTGGTGGAAAGCCATTTAATAATTCTTAGTATAGCATCCTTGCCATGGGATAATTGAATTATTGTGTCCTTGCCATCAGATAAGCTGAATGATTATTGCACCACTGGACCACATAGTAACGTGACTGTAACTCTAAAAATCTTTTAAATGAATAATAAACCAATTATAGAATTTGGAGTTTGTATGATATAGAATTATTTGCTCTCGCATGGTGTTATCTACCTCCACCTTCATCCTCAGCTGATAAAAACCCCTCGATCATACTATATCATACTTCTCATTCAATAATTGCTTATTAAACCCAGTGGATAATGCTAATCAACAACAACAACAGACACTCATGGATTGTCACGGTCACTCGGAGCAGGTGACATCATCATTATCACACTTTAAAATGAAAAAACTAAACAAAACAAGGGTGACCCAATAAAACCTCCCTCATTTCTAAGGTAAATAAAAAAAAAGAAATCATTAACACAGGTCATGTCGTTCGGAACAGCAGCGGTCTCCTGCCGAATAACAACCTTAAGGGCTTCAAGAGTTTGGGGTGGATGAGTTTACACTCGTGATTTGAGGTAGCACCACATTAAAAAAATCACAAGGGGCGTGGTCAGGGGAACGGGCTGCCACCTGATCCGGAAATATTTCCCTCAGAACTTCCAATGATCTTTCAGCTGAGTTTTTTGGGTCACCCTGTATATACTTAAACTTTGAATGTGTATACTCAGTATGGTTTGCTTACATTTCTGTGTAGAATGTATTAAATTCTGAATGAATGATCTTTAAAAAGACACTGGTAACTACACAGCACTTAACTCGGCTCAGAGGGTGCAGAGCTTACCTAACCTACCTCTATCATGGATAAATTATTCATTCATTCATTCATTTTCTAAACCACTTAATCCTAATTAGGGATGCGGTGATTCTGGTGCACAGCTCAGCCGACTCTGGGTGAGGCTGTTGTACACCCTGGACAGCTCGCCAGGCTATTGCTGGGCTTGTTAAATTATAGTAAAATAAACTACAAGAAATCTCATTTCAGTTTGCCTTTTTATGTTTCTGTGTATTATACACAAACACTCTAAAATATTTTCAAACACGCTGTTAAGTTTACACAATGCTTAGCTCTGCTGAGAGCTCACCTGTCCAGCCTGTCATGCTTAAACTATATAAAAATAAGCTCTAAAAATCCTCATTCATTTTGCTTTTTTTATGTTCTTGTGGGTGGCACAGTGGCATAGTGGCAAGCATGTCCACCTCACAGCAAGAAGGTCCTGGGCTCAGGCATTTCTGTGTGGAGTTTGCATGTTCTCCCCATGCTTGTGTGGGTTTCTTCTGGGTACTCCGGTTTCCTCCTACAGTCCAACAC
>JAQMYF010000016.1:6457962-6461096 GCA_030014195.1 Neosilurus mollespiculum
CTGAAGTCGGCCACTGGTGACAGCATTCAAGACCGAGCACAGCAGATCGAGCGCTGGGTGGAGCACTACTCCAAGCTCTACGCCAGAGAGAACATGGTCACCGAAGATGCCCTGAATGCCATTGAGTGCCTGCCAACACCTGAGGAACTTGACACGGAACCAACCATCAAGAAACTCAGCAAGGCAGTGGATTCCCAGGCCCCTGGCAAAGCGCCAGGGAAGGATGGCCTGAGAAGGATCCCTGCCGAGGTGCTGAAGTGCTGCAAGGACACCCTTATCACAGAGCTGCATCACATCCTCTGCCTGTGCTGGAGAGAGGGTACAGTACCACAAGACATGCAGGATGCCAACATGGTCACTCTATACAAGGACAAGGGTGACAGGAGTGACTGCAACTACTGTGGCATCTCACTTCTCAGCATCGTCGGGAAGCTCTTTGCTCGAGTCGCCCTGAAGAGACTGCAAGTTCTTACTGAGAGAGTCTACCCTGAGTCGCAGTGTGGATTTCGTGCCAGACGGTCCACCAAAGACATGGTCTTCTCCCTCAGACAGCTGGTAAAGTGCAGAGAGCAGTAACAGCCAATGATCATCGCCTTCATCAACCTCATGAATGCTTTCGACCTAGTGAGCAGGGACTGCCTCGTCAAGATCCTCCTCAGGATTGGATGCCCAGCCAGACTTCTCAGTGTGTTCTGGTCATTCCACGAGGACATGAAAGGCAGTCCAAGGCCTTCAACATCCTAAGCGGAGTGAAGCAGGGCTGGGTTCTTGCGCCGACCCTGTTCGGAATCTTTTTTGCTGTCCTGCACAAGCAAGCCTTCGGGAATGCCACAGAAGGCATCTACCTCAGGACCAGGTCAGACAGGAAGCTCTTCAACCTGTCCAGACTAAGAGCCAAGACCACAGTAAAGCTGAAATGCCTGCGAGACTTTCTCTTCATGGATGACGCTGCCATCACAACACACTCAGCCGAAGACCTCCAGCTGCTCATGTATTGCTTCAGCAAGACTTCGGGCTCACCATCAGCCTGAAGAAAACGCAAGTTCTGGCGCAGAATGTGGAACATCCATCACAGATTACGATCTCTGACCATGAACTGGAAGTCATCTACGACTTTGTCTACCTCTGTTCGATGATGTCTGTTTACCTTTCCCTCGAATCTGAGCTGAACAAGCGCATGGACAAGGCAGCTACCACCATGTCCATGCTGACCAAGAGAATGTGATCCAACAACAAGCTGAAGGAGCACACCAAGATGCAGGTCTACAGAGCTTGCATTGTGAGCACCCTCCTGTATGGCAGCGAGTCCTGGACCTTCCATGCTTGACAAAAACAGAAGCTCAACGTCTTTCACATGTGCTCCCTCGAACGCATCCTGAACATCACTTGGCAGGACAAAGTCACAAACACAGCTGTCCTGGAGAGAGCGGGCATCCCCAGCATGTTCACCCTGCTGAAGCAGAGACGCATGCGCTGAACACATGTGCTGGCTCGGCCACGTTGTGCGGATGGACGTCAGCACCTGGGAAGTGTGTATATTCATGTATGTGTGTATGTGTTTGTGTGTGTGTGTGTGTGTGTGTATGTGTATGTATGTGTATGAGAGGTTATATATTAACCTCTTATTACATTTCCATCACCTAGTATATAACATCTCCATCAATGAGAAGTAAATCTCTGACTCCAAACCCCTGCTGCCTCGTGGCTGCACCCATTCATGGGTAAACCCCGAGGACTAAAGGGAGTAAACCCCGAGGACAAATCCAGAGTTGGAGTCCCTAAAGGCAGTTCGAAGTTAAATAAACATCGCTCTGGCAAATCTTTCAATGACATCAGTGTATATTAGGCACTAGCCTTTCCCTTGGCCAACCCTGCTAATGTAGAGAAAGGAAACCTGCTGCATGGGCAACAGTTGGTCTCCTTGAAGCACTGCCCAGGCCTGCGCCCTGGAGAGGACACTCCAGCGTCATTCCAACATGACGGCACTTCAAGAAAAGCAACATTTACCGGTTTTAAGCCATTGTTCGACTGGCGTAGAACATAGTGCCAGGGGTTGCTTTTGATGGTGGGAGAGGTCATCATGCCTCATTGGACAGCCACCAATGAACAAAGAATCCAGCACTCAGATGTGTCAGGGACTCGACACATACCACGTCTGCAGCCTGAGACGCATCCCAGGTATTAGCTGGACTGACCACATCACCAACAATGAGGTCCTTGACCGTGCCCAGATTCCAAGCCTTTTTACTATTCTTGCATGCCAGACTGGAGAATTCCAAAAGACTATGTATACAGTATGTATATAGGTATGTGTGTGTGTATGTATATACAGTAGGTATATAGGTGTGTGTGTGTGTGTGTGTGTATGTACAGTATGTATATAGTTATGTGTGTGTGTATGTATATGCAGTATGTATATAGGTATGTGTGTGTATGTATATACAGTATGTATATAGGTGTGTGTGTGTGTTTGTATACAGTATTTATATAGGTATGTGTGTGTATGTATATGCAGTATGTATATAGGTATGTGCGTGTATACACAGTATGTATATAGCTATGTGTGTGTGTGTATATACAGTATGTATATAGGTATGTGTGTGTATATACAGTATGTATGTAGGTATGTGTATACAGTATGTATGTATGTGTGTGTATGTATATACAGTATGTATATAGGTATGTGTGTATATTAAGTATATATAGGTATGTGTGTGTATATACAGTATGTATATAGGTATGTGTGTGTGTGTATACAGTATGTATGTATGTGTGTGTGTATGTATGTACAGTATGTATATAGGTATGTGTGTGTATATACAGTATATATATAGGTATGTGTGTGTGCTGTATGCATATGCAGTATATATAGGTATGTGTGTGTATATGCAGTATGTATATAGGTATGTGTGTGTATGTATGTATAGTATGTATATAGTTATGTGTGTGTATATACAGTATGTATGTATGTGTGTGTATGTATGTACAGTATGTATATAGGTATGTGTGTGTATATACAGTATGTATGTATGTGTGTGTGTATGTATGTACAGTATGTATATAGGTATGTGTGTGTATATACAGTATGTATGTATGTGTGTGTGTATGTATGTACAGTATGTATATAGGTATGT
>JAQMYF010000016.1:6469827-6489142 GCA_030014195.1 Neosilurus mollespiculum
CTGCACTGGGGGGACAGCAGTGACAACCCGCTGATAGTGGGGCTTGAACCCCCGACCTTGGGATCAGCAATCCAGCAACCTACCACCAGGCCACCACTGCCCCTCATCACATTCAGTTTTTATTTATATTTCACACAACATCCAGTCTTCTTTTTTGGAATTGGGGTTGTATAAACAAATATAAAAATAATGATGAAGAATTTACAAATGAGTGAGCGGCACAGTGATGTAGTGGTAAGCACGTTGCCTTACAGCAAGAAGGTCCTAGCCTTAAGTCTTGGCGAGGGTGTTTTTGTTTTTTGTGGAGTTTGCATGTTCTCCCAGTGCTTGTGTGGGTTTCCTTCCAGTACTCCTTTTTCCTCCCATAGTTCAAAGACATGCACATTAGATTAACTGGCTGTTCCAAATTGCCCCTGAATGTGAATAGCTGTGAGTGTGTTAACCCTGTGATGGACTGATAAGCTGTTCAGGTGTACCTCGCCTTTGCCCGGAGTAGGCTGAGATAGGCTCCAGTCTCACCGAAACCCTAATAAGAGTAAACGGCTCAGCAAACGAGTGAATGAATTTACACACGACAAAAACTAAGGAAGTCCTCAGGGATGTGCATATTCTCGCTCTCTTTTCTCAAGATAATGAGTTAATTATTTCGTTTTTACAGGAAAAACAAGGAAAGTTTATTAAGATTTTGTGATAATAAAACGTTTTCCTGTGATGATGATATATGAGATCTAGAGATACCAAAACATGCATGTGTAAGACCTGACTCACATGTAAGCGATCTTGTCCGAAAGTACAAGTACAACATTTAGATGGGAATTTAATAAATGCGAACTGAAATTCGTATATTTTTGGAAGTATTCGTTCAAATTTGAGGTAAATGACCCGTATTCGCGGTCTTGGTGCAAAATTTTAGACCTGCGAAAAAAATATCTTGTGAAATTAGAATGAATAGATATTATTATTAGACATTCAAAGATATTCAAAGGTTTTCGAATTCGAAGCTTTTCATGCATAATGGTGATATTTTCGGTTGAAATCAACCAAAAACGCAGCTGCACTATTTTGCTGCTATATCACTTTTGTGTGAGTCAGGCTTAAGTTTAAAGCAGGGATGTCCAATCTTAACTGCAAAGGGCTGGTGTGGGTGCAGGTTTTCACTTCAACCAAGCAGTAGCCAAGCCTTCCACCTGTGAGAACCACAGATCTCAGAAAATTATTGGATCGTGTATTAAAAGTATAAAAAGTATAAAAAGAAAATGTATATTTTATTTTAAACCCCCTTTTTTTATTATTTCAGCTATGTAGACAGTTTTATTTCAATTAATTGCAAATATCAGTAAAATTACTGCTAAATATATATGAATTTAAGGCATTCTGACCATCAGCAGTGAAATTTTCAGGGTTTTCGAGCTGTGTTGGCTTTCAATGGCTCCATTTTGGTCTCACCAAGATGGCTGCCACCCAGCTTCAACATTAAAACGCTAATGGTGCATTCTAATCTTTTTATTTTTTGCACTCAGAGCCGATTAATATATTTTCCCCGGCATTTGCTTCATTAATTGCGTTGCCTGTGGGCACGTGAGCATGAAAGTAAAAGCAAAATCGAGCTCATGGCTTTACAACTTTTGCATAAGTATGGTGCTCTAGAGCTTCGCTATAAATAACTCATTATCATGGAAATAAAATTAACTTGTTATCGTGAGACAACGTTATTTATTATTCAGAGAAAATTATCCAGCAGGAAGGCTGTGCCTAACTCACCATCGCAGTGCAACACGCACACAACCATTCACTCACACTTGCACCTAGGGGCAATTTCAAACATCCGATTAACCTAAGGTGCATGTCTCCGGTGTGAGTGTATATGGTTGTGTGTGTTGTCCTGCGATAGACTGGCAAGCTGTCCAGGGTGTATCCTGCCTTCGCCCGGTGTTGGCTGAGATAGGCTCCAGCCTCCCTACGACCCTCGTAGGATTCACTGGTTCGGCAAATAGATGGACGGATGGATGTTTTTATTCAGCACTAAACAAACAGAGGTAAAGATGTTTATCTGGGATTCTTTATTATCCACAAAGGTTATGTTTTGTTTATTTTTGATGTCCTTTATCAATAATAACTAGCAGTGAATACAGGTAAGCAGGCTCAGCTACTGAAAAATACATCATTACATTATAATATTACTGACACGGGCTAACACGCTGTTCCAAATTGCCCCTAGGTGTGAGTGTGAATAATTGTGTGTGTGTATGTGTGTGTGTTGGCTCTGCGATGGTCTGGTGAGCTGTTCAGGATGTACCCAGCCTTCCCCAAGTCTCGGCTGAGATAGGCTGCATCAACTCTAATAGGATTAAGTGGCTTGGCGAATGAGTTTGTGGATGAGTGACTGGATGAGTGGGTGAGTAAGCTTTATCCAGACACGACTGCAGACTGGTAGGAGTCTGGGTTCAGTACTGCTCAAACGAATGCTTTGAAGATGGGAAGGTCATTAAAAGAAGCAAGTAGTAACGAGATTCTACTGTACTTTCATTTGTGTTATTTACGTATTATTCTAGATAATGAGAAATAAGTGAGCAGATCAGGAAGAGTTTTCCAAGGAAAAAATAATTGTGTATGGATGGCTAGAGACAACATGATGAAATTCCTTTTTTTGTGATTTTCTGCTGACTACTTAGCATGGTTTTCTCCCCCCGACAGCATATTTTATGTACAAAAAAGTTGGACAGAAACTTTTGCGCTGCATGAGCAAGGTTGTTTTCTCAGGCAATACTATGTATTCCTCGCATTTTTAGCTTTTCTCTTTGTGTCAGTACTCATTCACTGCTCTGGTTGCAAATTCTGGGAATAATGAAACTAGACTTTATTGTCGTTTTTTTCTCCACTGACACTTATATAAGATATTCGAGAGCGTGTTGTTGAAGAAAGATAGTGCACCTTTAAATTCTGAAGACATATAATTCTGTTTCATGGTTGAATTTAACAGATATTGTGAGAGAAATATTGTGAGAGCACCAAAATCAAATCAAGATTGGTATGGAGTACAGGGTAGAGTCAGATGTCATGTGTATTAGTTTCTGATAGATTTGCATACCAATAAATACAGTTCCAAATATTTGTGAGCAGGTACAAGAGTGTAAACTCTTTTCAAAATTAATATTGTCAACCACATTGAAGGGAGTATGTCAGTACACTGAGCAGAGTTAAAATAACAGCATTTTACAATCCACTTAATCCTACAAGGGTAGTGGGGAGGCTGGAGCCTATCTCAGCCGACTCGGGGCGAAGGTGGGACACACCATGAACAGCTCGATAGTCCTCCACAGGGCCAAAACACACACAACCTTTGACATTCACACTGACACCTAGGGGTAATTTGGAACAACCAAATAGCACAATGTGCATGCCTTTGGACTGTTGGAGGAAACTAGAATACCCAGAGGAAACCCAGTGAGCATGGGGAAAACATAGATTTTTTTTTTTATTTAACTTTTTTTAGATTTTTATATGCTAAATTAATCCCACACGGGAAATTTTGCTCTGCATTTTAACCCATCCAAAGTACACACACACACACACACACACACACACACACACACACACACAGTGAGCACACACACTCGGAGCAGTGGACAGTCACACTGCGACGAGTGGAGAGCAGCTCGGGGATAGGTGCCCTGTTCACGAACACTTCAGGAGTGAAGGTGGAGGAAGGGGGGGGGGGGGTCTTCCCCTTGCCACCACACATTTTTCCTGATACCTTTCGGTCCCAAACCTGCTTCTCTAACCATTAGGAGTTTTTCTTTTTTTTTTTTTTTTTTTGAAATTGAGAACATGCAAACTGCACACAGAAACACCCTCACCAAGCCCCGGACTCAAACCCAGAGGCTTGCTGGTTTCTGGCTTGCTTCTGACTTACTACTGATTTGAGAGTGAGCATGTAAACATTTATGCGGACACCTTGCTCCGGCTGCATGTTGTTCCAGGGGCAACTTGTTCCCACTGCATGTTTTAAGGCAGCTTTAATTGACCATTGGTATGAATGTAAATTTGAAGGATTGATTGTGTCTGGGTTTTGTTTTGTTTTTTGTTTTTTTATATACTGTATTCATCCTTCAAGGGAAATTTTTGCGTCCGCATTTAACTCATCCAAAGTGAGCACACACCCACACACGTAAACATTGAGCACACACCTGCAACAGTGGAACTGCCACACACTGCAGCGCCCGAAGAGCAGTTAGGGGTTAGGTGCCTTGCTCAAGGGCACTTCAGCCATGAATGTGGAGGAAGGGAAGGTGCAGCTCACTGCCCTACCACCACACATTTTTTCCTGCTGGTTCGGGAATCATACCAGCAACGTTTAGGTCCCAAACCTGCTTCTCTATCCAATAGGCCACAGCTTAACTTAATAAATTGCCCTTTAATAAGTGTTCAAAGGGTATAGACTGACTGATAATGTACAGATAATAAATAAATCCAACGCTAATGCTCCCTCCACCATGATTCACATTCAGTTTTGGTGTTGATATGCAGTGCGTTTTTTTCTTACCATCGTTAAGGCAAAGTAGGAATCCATCACTTACAGTTTTAGATCTGATCTTTTAGCCTCATACTTGGCTGAGAAACTAATAATTAAAATAAAAATTATTGTAACATTGAATTTACTGTGAATAAAATGATTAACGGGGTGGCACGGTGGTGTAGTGGCAAGCATGTCCGCCTCACAGCAAGGAGGTCCTGGGTTCGAGTCTCGGGCTCGGCGAGGGTGTTTCTCTGTGGAGTTTGTTCTTCCCATGTTTGTGTGGGTTTCCCTTCTGGTACTCTGGTTTCCAGTCCAAAGACATGCACATTGGGCTTATTTGACATTCTCAAATTGTCTCTAATTGTGAGTGTAAATGGCTGTGTGTTGGCCTGGGATGGACTGGCAAGCTGTTCAGGGTGTACCCTGATAGGGTCCAGCATAGCGGCAACCCTAATAGGATTAAGCAGTTCGGCTAATAAATGAATGAGAATGAATAGAAAAAAAGACGCTTACAAAGGACACAAGGTAAACCTTTGATCTTACACTGATTTTAAGCTCGGGGGCAAATATTTATCATCATCATCATCAGCATCAGTCGACTGCCATCGAAATCGACGAGATACACAGGAGCCACTGATGATTGCCAGCCATAGCTGAGTAGTTAAAAATGTCTCACTATAGAAAAAGCCTTTACTTGTGATATATACATTACAGCACAGTTTTCCTTTTTTTTTTTTTTTTTTTTTTTTTAAATATACCCCAGTTTGCTAGGAAATTGGGGCCAGAATGCAGGATTAGCTATTATACAGTGAGAATGGAGCAGAGAGGGTTATCGAGAGCCCTCAGTGACAGCTTGGCAGTACCAGGGCTTGAACTCCTGATCCTCTTGAACTCCTAACCCAGAGCCATAAGCATTGAGCCACCATCGTCCTCAATCGAATTATACACATACTGCTGTATATATATACCAGCCTTACAGTACTGTATTCACTTGCTCTAGGATATGAGTTACCAATCACTGATACATGAACAGACTTCCTACTTTTTCTGCAGAAAACATTACTTCCTTTTTCTCTCTTGGCTTTCTCAACTTTATTTCAACAAAAATACATGAGCTATTTAAAATATAGAAGTCCGTTTCCGGTGCTAGAGGAAAAACATAGTTGGCTTGTAAGTCATAATTATGAGTTGATAAGTCGAAATGATGGGATAGGCTACTGAGCCATAATTATCACTTTCTCACATACTTATGACTTAGCATTTTATATTTATGACTTAGCTATCTCATAATTATGACTTAGCATCCCGTAATTATGATTTAATATCACATAATTATGACTGCATTTTACATTTATGACTTACTAACTTATAATTATGAGTTAGCATCTTATTATGATGAGTTAGCTATCTCGTAATTATTATTATTATTATTATTATAAATAAAGAGCAGTTGGGGGTTAGGTGCACTTCACGCCCGGAGAGCAGTTGGGGGTTAGGTGCACTTCACGCCCGGAGGGTTAGGTGCCACTTCAGGGCACTTCAGCCATGAAGGTGGAAAAAGGGAAGGTGCAGCTCCCTCCCCCAGAGCCACACATTTTTCCTGCTGGTTCAGGAATCGAACCAGCAATCTTTTGGTCCCAAATCCATGGCTGCCCCAATTATGACTTACTAGCTCAAAATTATGATTTAGCATTTCATAATTATGACTTAGCATTCCATAATTATGATTTAGTATCACATACTTAGCATTTTATCTTAATGACTTACTGATAATTACGACTTAGCATCTTATAATTATGACTTAGCATTTTATAATTTTGACCAATACCATAATCATGACTTAGTATCACATACTTATGACTTAGAATTTTATATTTATGACTTACTAACTCATAACTATGACTTAGCATCTTATAATTATGTTTTAGCTATCCCATAATTATGAGTTATATGCCCACTTTTTTCTATGAAGCACTGAACCATTTACAGCAGATGTGTGTGATGAACACCAGAAGATGAAAGACTGTAAAAAGAGGATGATTTAAAAGAGTATGATTTCAGTGGAGTTTGTCTTCCATCCAAATCATGTTTAGCATGATTTCAGGGGGTGCAGGATTTGTGGAAGCGCAAAGCTAAAAATATGGCAGACTGCAGGGAAACTGCTTGCTTTCCATCTTTCTCCAGTTATCGTCCATGTGGAGGCCAACATTCACACAGACAGTTTTAATATCAGTTGTGAAATTCAGGTTAAAGATATAACCAATACTTATGCATTAATTAGCATTTGTTATGCATCTTTTGACAACATTTCTTCTGCACTGAAAATGACTTAAACTAATTATAAACCTAGCATGGTGTAGGCCGCACTGACAGATAAATAATCAGAAAAGTGTATGTCTGGGGAAGTCCATAGTCTCCTCCTCCACTCTTCATAAATAGAAATCAAGCAGCAGGAATTAAAACGACATAAATGCCATTTTTTTGGTTCTAGTTCTATTTTAAGTGTGAGTTCTAGATGGTCACATATTAAAATGAGGTCATTTTCTCATAAATATGCCTCTAGCCTGACAGACTGCATGGTTTTAGAGTCTCATTAGCAAAGAAATTTTGACTCCTGGGGCAAGTAAATATTTTCTTAACTCGCATTAGCAACCTGATCTCACTCATTATTCATAGCAGTTTGAACGAGTGACGATACTGTATTGCATTCCATAAGTCATAAAGATCCTACTTGTTAATACTAAGTATTAGGACTTCTAAAACCAACCCTAAACCTGCCCTACACTCTTGATATCAACTGTGAAGCAGTTTTGGAACTGGAATGGGGTACTGGGGGGAAGATGCTGTAGGCATCTTGAAGGATGCCATTGAGATATATGGTAAGTAAGGAATGAAACACAGTGAGGCCTGCTGTCAGGAAATAATATATTATGTGCTGGTGCAAGATATTGCATGAAATCTAGGTTTTCTAAGATTCTCAAATCTTACTGTATTGAAGATGCTCTGGCAGCAGTGCTAAATGTAATATCTATCTATCTATCTATCTATCTATCTATCTATCTATCTATCTATCTATCTATCTATCTATCTATCTATCTATCTATGGTAGATCTCCACCTCTATGGTGGAGATACTCATATGCATCTATGTCCTACAGGAGTTACTCCTGAAATATACTCACAAAACGAATGGAGTGTGTGGTTTGAACACTTAATGACAGTAACACAGGAATTAATAACCTTTACAGCTCTGCTGTACCTTGCAATTAAAAAAATGAGGTCATGAGGTGAAATGAAGAATTAAAAAATGAAATCAGAGTCCCTTGCAGTTGAGCTCTGCTACTCGATATTCCAATAGCTTCATTGTCAATGTCATTAATAAGGACGCCACTACCCGGGTAGGTAAATACTGTGTGTCTTATCTGTGTTCAAATGGAATATTCAGATGATTCAAGGTCTTCCAGGCAGGTCCTGTGGCTGGCCACACCGCATCCCTGACTGCTCTCAGAATCGCTGGGATTGGCTCGCCATCAGTCTTCCAATCTCTCTCTGACAGTTCAGACTGACCAAATAATACAAAAAAAAAACAACCTATACAGAAAGTGCAAAATTGTAAGGCTATCAGATTGTGTCACAATTTCTAAATGAGATCTCATCAACTTTTCTCATTATTTTATGCACGAAATGTATAACCAAATAACCAGTGAAATGAATTATTGTTTATCATAACAATCGTGATTTTCTGTCTGGTTTGATTTTTCTTTACTACAATGAACTACACATGTATGTCTGTAAGCAACAGCGTTCCCTTCCAGACTCTTAACTCTTATGTAGCTTATCATTTTCCTGTCATCATCTTATCTAACTACACTATATTGTCAAAAGTATTCGCTCATCTGCCTTCACGCGTATGAGCTTGACTAACATCCCATTCTTAATCCATAGGGTTTATTATGACGTCGGCCCACCCTTTGCAACTATAACAGCTTCAACTCTTCTGGGAAAGCTTTCCACAAGGTTTAGGAATGTGTTTATGGAAATTTTTGACCATTCTTCCAGAAGCACATTTGTGAGGTCAGACGCTGATGTTGGACGAGAAGGCCTGGGTCACAGTCTCCGCTCTAATTCATCCCGAAGGTGTTCGGGTTGAGGTCAGGACTCTGTGCAGGCCAGTCAATTTCTTCCATACCAAACTCTCTCATCCATGACTTTATGGACCTTGCTTTGTGCACTGAAGGGGCCATTCCCAAACTGCTCCCACAAAGTTGGGAGCTGGAAATTGTCCAAAATCTCTTGGTATGCTGAAGCATTCAGAGTTTCTTTCACTGGAACTAAGGGGCCAAGACCAGATCCTGAACAAACAACCCCACACCAGAATCCCCCATCCACCAAACTTTACAATTGGCACAATGTAGTCAGACAAGTACAGTGATCCTATCACGGTACACGCTGGAATTCACTGAGCTCCTGAGAGCGACCCATTCTTTCACAAATGTTTGTAGAAGCAGTCTGAATGCCTAGGTGCTTGAATTTATACACCTGTGGCCATAGAGGTGTTTGGAACACCTGAATTGAATTATTTGGATGGGTGAGTGAATACTTTTGGCACTATAGTGTATGTCAATGCAATATTTTAACATTTAACCATAAAATGGATTTACTGCTAACCATAATCAACATTGCAATTGTAAAAACACAAGAAGTGTGCTGAGATCAAATCCAGAGAAATGCACCTTTAAATAGTTTAGCATGAACTATTCATTATAATGGTGACAGAGCATAGCATCCACTTACACTTGAAAATCAGTAGAAGAACATTGAAAACTCATTTAATAACTCTATTTGACTCACCATAGTAAGTTTTGTGGAGTTAATAGGACATCATTCCCTTTTTCTTCATTACAGCTAGCGAACATTTCCCCAGCATGGTATGTAACTCACTGAAGTTTCATCAGTTACCATAAGAAGGGTCTGCCATGGTCCATTTTGTGTCTGCAACAGTCTGTCTCGTGTCTACAACTATCCGTCTTGTTGTGACAGGAAGTGACATCATGCGAGTCACAGACTTTACAAAATAAGTTCAATAATCTAGTCTAGTAGCCCAATTTCCTATATGGGTTACATATCTATCTATCTATCTATCTATCTATCTATCTATCTATCTATCTATCTATCTATCTATCTATCTATCTATCTATCTGTCTGTCGGTCTGTCTGTCTGTCTGTCTGTCTGTCTAGCTATCTACTCACCCGCTTATTTGCCGAACCACTTAACCCTACTATTAGGTTATGGGGAGGCTGGAGCCTATCTCAGCCAACACTGGGCGAAGGTGGGGTACACCCTGAACAGTTCATCAGACCATTGGAGGGCAGCACACACACACACACACACACACACACACACACACAAAACCATTCACATTCACACTTAGGGGCAATTTGGAACCGCCGAATAGCCTAATGTGGATGTCTTTGAACTGTCGTAGGAAACCGGAGTACCCAGAGAAACCCTTAGCCTGGGACTCAAACCCAGGACCTTCTTGATGTGAGGCGGACAAGCTAACCACTATGCTACTGTGTTTCCCCATCTATCTATCTATACTGCCAGTTTGAACCACTGGGTGCATTAGGCCACTTTTGGGGTTTTTGCTGCAATGTGCAATGTGAGTTCATGTGAGTGTGTTGCAGAACCTATTCCTCAGGACAAACAACCGTTTACATTCATATTCACACCTGGGGGTAATTCAGAGTAGCAAGTTGACTTAGTGTACATGTCTTTGGATTGTAGGAGGAAACTGGAGTACCTGGTAGAAACCCACACAAGCACGGGGAAAACATGCAAGCGCCATGCAGAGATGCCCTCATCAACCATGGCACTTGAACCCAGGACCTTCCTGCTGTGAGGCAGACGTACTAACCACTACGCCAGCATTCCGCAACTGTGAGATGTTCTAGAAAGGGGGGAAAAAAACCCCGGATTAGACTAGTCAAAAATTAAACTTTTGTGTGGTATATAACTGTGATGATGATGATGATGATGATGATGATGATGACGGCGATTTATGACTCACACAAATTAAAGTTTTGAATTCCTAATACTTAGACGTTGGGAGACAGAGTGTCTGTATAAGTAACTCTAGACTGTCTAAATCCTTGAGACCACTACTTTGAGGTCAGAGTAAAGGACCCCTTGTCACTGCTACTAAACAAACACAGAGCAGACACTTCAGACACTTCTATTTCCGACTGTCAGCAAGTGGGAATGTCATAGAATATAGCAATCAGTGAGTGAAAAGTTTTTAGACAAAATTACACGGTCCATAAATCACTCATCACACTGTCACAAAAAACAAAAGTTCCTCTGCACACAAGAACAAATGCTGGCATGTGTCGAAAATAGGAGCTTAAAAATGCCAAAAGTTAGCTACCGGGGTTTATTTTAATGATCAAACATTCAGCTATTATATACACACACACCTGCATTCTTATATGTGAGGTTAAAGAAAAAAATGCATATTTTAGTATTATTGAAATATTTCTCTTTAGACCTTAAATAACTGATTACTGAATCTGAATTCAAGTCTTGGAAATTTATTGCCCTCATAAACTTTTATATTGTAATATAAAAATCTCTATGGAATTTTCTAATCAAGAAATATAAGAATGTGCATTTGGTGTAATCTATACAGATGGAAGACTGTTACAGTTTATTCATTTGCCAAACACGATTAACCATACAAGGGTCGTGTGGAGGCTGGAGCCTATCTCAGCCGACTCTCGAAGCTCGCCAGTCCATCGTATCACAGGTCCAACATGCTCACAACCATTCACACTCACAATCACACCTGGGGCAATTTGGACTGTGGGATGAAACTGAAGTACTTCACATTGAAATGCTCTAGCTGAGCCTGGGACCGAAACCCAGGACCTTCCAGCTGTGGGATGGAAGTGGTAACCACTGCACCTCTGTGCCACCCAAAGTGTAACAATCTCTAATAAAACATTTAGAATGATTGATTCAGCATGGTGGTGTTGTGGTTAGCACAGCCACCTCACAGCAAAAAGGTCCTGGGTTTGAGTCCTGGCCTTGGGCATTTCTGTGTGGAGTTTACATGTTCTCCCCATGCTTGTGGGGGTTTCCTCTGGGTACTCCGGTTTTGTCAAACAGTCCAAAGACATGCACATTATGCTAATTGGCTGTTGCAAATTGCCCCTAGATGTGCATGTGAGTGGTTGTGTGTGTGTTAGCCCTGCCTTTGCCCAGTGTCGGCTGAGATAGGCTCTAGCCACTCCATGGCCCTAGTAGGATTAAGAGGTTTGGCAAATGAGTGAGAATATTTAAGGGTAATTACAGTAAATGCAGGTCGGGTGTTGGCACAGTGTGTATTGTGGCTGCTCACATCTCCAAGATCTATGTTCATGTCTTCATGAGTTCTAGTTGGGTTTTTGAGCTTCATCCATGCACGTATGTGGACTAGCTAAGAAAAATGGTCTCCAGGTGTAAGTGAAAGGTATGAAAATGTATGTGTATAAATCCTTACTATCAAGGGTGTGTTTGTTCATTTTTTTCTGGGATAGGTACTCAGTGAGAGAGAGAGAGAAAGACAATGAAATATTTCCATAATTTGTTGTAATTTTATGAATTGTTTTAGCTATAATTGACGTGCTAAAATTTTGACCAATGTATATAAAATAGCAAAAAGACCTACAGTATTAAAATTTTTAATAGTTCAAGATAATTTTTTCAGTAATAATAAATTATGCAGGTAAAGCATCATGAATTTAGGGGACTTTTCCGGTAAAACTTATTGAGGGTGGCGTGGTGGTGTAGTGGTTACCACGTCCGCTTCACAGCAACAAGGTCGAGGGCTGGAGTCCCAGGCTCAGCTTAGGTGTTTCTGTGTGGAGTTTGCATGTTCTCCTTGTGAGGAGGAATGGTTGTGTGAATGTTGGCCCTACTATTCCGTCTGGTGAGCTGGTCATGGTGTATAAGCTCCAGCTTCCCCTTGACCCAAATAGGATTAAATGTGTCAGCAAATGAATGAGTGAGAGTGAATAAATCTTGTAGGTTTTTTCAAAAATACATTTTAACAAATAATTTCTTGTTTTATTCTGGACCTTTTATTAAATTATTAAGAAATCACATATGACCAAGTTATTGACTTTTCATAATTGATTAGTGCTGGCTTGACTTTTTAACCCCACTATGTATATAACCAAGCATTCTACAGAAGAACCTACATTATTTAATCACAGTGACAAAAATTCAATAAAAAACATCTCAGCCAAAATGAATCTAATAGATCTGAAATCTATACTGAGCATTTTCTCCCCCGACAATTCCGTTGAAAAGATACATTTCTGAACGATTGCACTGTGCATTTGACCCCTCCAGATATGCTGGGTACACTGGGGGATAATTAGCAATGCATGGCTCGGGTTAGTGAGGATCTTCCCCCCCTCACTGCCCTTTTCACATTCCTCAGAAGCTTTATGGCCCTGTAGCCATGTACGTGACTGGCAACCTAGATCCACTCACCAGAGGAAGAAATGAAGTGTAAATTTATGTGCAAGTGTGCTATGCTAAATGTTATGTATACATATATACAGTGATGCTTAAGTGTTACAGTCAGGGAATACTATTTGTATGGTGCATAATATTAACCACTGAAGTGTATATACATTTATATCTCACACACTTAAAAATGAGAATTAAACGTGCTTTATTTATCCACCTCAATTTGTTATATATTTTAAATACTATACTGTACTAGTAAATAACACTATAATAAACTACACTGCTCTGTACTCTACTGTATAATACACCACATTATACAATACTATATAATGCTATACTATACTCAACTGTACTGTACTGCACTGCTCAATATTAAACTACACTATAATAGACTACACTGCTCTGTACTCTACTGTATAATACAATAAAACACCACTTTATACAATACTATTCTGTACTACACTCTATTGGACCACATTGTAATGTACTGTTTTACACTATATAATTCCATACTATACTGTACTATAATATACAATATTATACTACACTATATTACATTTACAGCATTTGGCAGACACTCTTATCCAGAGTGACTTACAATGATCATTTCTATACAGATGAGGGTCAAGGGCCTTGCTCAAGGGCCCAACAGATTTTTAATGGAGATAAAACCTGCAGGAAAATAGAGCTCCAGTAGCAAGGTTGGTGGCCACGGCTTTTATATATGCATTTACAAGTGGTGTAATATAAAAGTGTTTGCACTACCATTTAGTCCACTTAACTGACCGCTAATTTGACCGCATCTTTTCGCATTTACACAATTACCCAATGAGCCAATCATGCAGCAACATGTAGCACAATGCATAAAACTGCAGTGCAGTTACAGGTCAACAGCTGGATCAGCATAGGGATAAATATGGTCAGGGTTCAAAAACTGCTAGCCTCCTTGGAAATGTGCAACAGTCTCTATAGAATGGTGTGGAAAAACATCCAGTGATTAGCACTTCTTGTTGATGAGAACAAGATGAAACAGTGGTGTAATGCTGATCCATTAAATCTAACATAATAACTATACTGCAGTCAGAAAGATACCATCTCTAATTTCTAGGCAGAGCTAAAGAATCAGCTGTGTGTGCTTGTGTGTGTGTGTGTGTGTGTGTGTGCGTGTATGTGCGTGCGGTGAGTATTTATCTAGATATTCATTGTGGGGACTTTAATCTGTTCATTCAGTCACATTATGGTGACTTGTCTTCTTTATGGGCACAAAATTTAAGTCCCCATAAAATAACTACATAAAGATGTGCTTTAAGGTTAGGGTTAGGTTAATGTGTGTGTGTGTGTGTGTGTGTGTGTGTGTGTGTGTGTGTGTGTGTGTGTGTGTGTTCCAGCCCCTCAAACATTTAGCTTGTATTCCCAAACAGTAGACCATTTTATTATGACACATTTTTGTTATTAAAGTTTTGGAAAATATTTTGAATCTGAGGTAAAATGGCTCAAATGCGACTCACCGTACAAAGCATCTTAATTTCATGATGAAAGTGGCTCCAGCGATACATAGCCTGCCTGTGATGTGGATTTAATAAAGCGCATATTCACTAGTGAATAGCCGGTGTGCTTTATCTTTCATTGCCAGTTAATTTTGGATGAATACAAGGGTTTTTTTCCTGGGACCGGTGGTATAGTGGTTAGGGTGCTGGGCTCATGATCGAGAGGTTGTGGGTTTGTATTCCCGTTGGACCCCCTGGGCAAGGTCTTAAGTTACAAGTGTGCCTCTGTCCACCCAGCAGTATAAATGGGTACCAATAAAAATACTGGGAAGGTAACCTGTGACGGACTAGCATCCCATTCAGGAGAAGATGAGCTCCTAGTTGGGCAGTGGTGACTCAATGGTTAAGGCTCTAGCTTACTGATCTGAAGGTCACAGTTTCAAGCCCCAGTACCACCAAGATGCCACTGTTGGGCCCTTGAGCAAGGCCCTTAATGCTCAGTTGTATAAAAAAAAAAAAGATGTAAGTCACCCTGGATAAGGGTGTCTGCTAAATACCGTAAATGTGTATGTAGTTGCTTCACGCTACAGTGAGTGAGTGAGATAACTCTGGGTTTCATCTTTAATTAGCATACATGGTAAGTGAATGGGGATCTTTAAGTGAAGATGTTGCTGATGAACTTTTTGTCACCATTAATTCAGGGTGTTAAGGACATGGGGCAGCACTCATTTTCTTAGCTAAGTTAGATTTTTACCTCATTTTTTTATTTGGGTAAAAATGTCTGACAAATGAGTCGTGTATGTGTGGGAGTGAGATTCGTGTTGATATTAACTGCTCTGAAGTGCTGTCATGTCCCTTCAGGCAGAGAGGTGTAGGGCGCAGATGAAGCACCTTGAGCAGCAGGGTGTATAACGCAATAAACAAAGCCCCAGTGACCAGTTAAGTTCACCTAAGCTGTGCAGGTCACTTACTACACACACACACACACACACACACACACACACACACACACGACTATAAAAGCCAGTTCTGTAGGACAAACAGCAACTTGTTACTTGCTGTGGAAAATCTGCAGCTCCCTCCCTCTCTCTCTCTCTCTCTCTCTCTCTCTCTCTCTCTCTCTTTCTCTCACAACACATGAACTGTCAGATTATTGCAAAGCCCTGGTGGGATAGAAGAAGTATCACTTGCACCTACATGATGAAACACATGGCACAGTCATGATATTGATCTAATTGCAATCGAAAATTAAATGGATGACTGAAAGATCATTTAAGATGCATAAGCACTAAATGGTTTTAACGGGCTGGTTCAAGTACATTAACACTGGCAGACATATTTTATTGATTTGTAGAGCAGTCCGATGTTGTCTTTGTAAATGAAACGAATAGTAATACATGTCGGCACAGTGGCATAGTGGTCAGCATGCCTGCCTCATAGCAAGAAGGCTTGGTGAGGGCATTTCTGTGTGGAGTTTCCCCATGCTTGCCTAGGTTTCCCCTGGGTACTCTGGTTTCCTCTCACAATCCAAAGACATGCACAGTCGGCTAATTGGCTTTTCCAAGTTACCACTAGATGTGAGTGTGAGTGCGAATGGTTGTGTGTGTGCGTGTTGGCCTGGTGAGCAGTTCGGGGTGTACCCCTCCTTTGCCGAATGAGATAGGCTCCACTCACACCATGACCCTAGTAGGATTAAGCGGTTTGGTAAATGAGTGAGAGAGTGAATGGGGCGTACATGTGTATTAGAGTCTGTTTGTTCAAATGGCCCCGAGAGTTGGAATATGCTGGTGGATTACAGTAGTGGTGGTTGTAATTAAATAAGCCAAATTTGTATAGAAATGCTGAAAACGTTTGTTTTGTGAAGATTATTCATTAAAGAGAAATCTTCCTTTTGCAGCTCTATCTGTGTATTAGCAACTAACTAACTAACTAAATAAATAAATAAAAATCACTGCCCTCACTGTGCATCTTCCGAAACTGTACAGTGATAGTGATTGACTAGTCATGTGACTGATAATGTATGAACATGAATCTCGTCTCACACAGCAAACACACAGCCGTACATAGAAAGACGTCAACATCTGACTTGAACTCACCCGTTTCTGACATTTCTGAGGAGTGATCCAATTTTAAATATTTTGAGGAAGACAGCAAAGGGTCTAAGGCACCTAAACGTCGAACTAAGACGATTAAGCCGTACAAGTTTGAGCCGGAATATGAAGTTGAAGCTGATGTTGATGATCCCGGTATTGGCTTCAGAGAACACGGTCTCAGGAGACAGGAAAGTTGATGGTGATTACGACCCACAGCAAGCTAATGATTGGTTATAAGAACCTTTTGTTATCTCGCAAAATGATCAAGTCTAATGAGTGATCTGATGGTAAATGTTATTCCAAAACTAGCATAAAATCGTACAGTGATGGTCTGCTGAATGACCGGTTAAATTCAAAGCCACTATTCCACCATCATGCTGGGTCAAGCTGGGGCCATCGCAAGGGGAACTGATGCTTCAGGTTTTTATGATTTGTTTTTCAAATGTTAAAATTTGAAATTGTGATCTGTATTGAGAGCAGGAAACAGGTAGGGATGAGTCTTGAGGGGTGGAGGGATGCACTGGAGGGAATAGGAATGAAAATTAGCAGGAATATGGGAATGAGAGGGAAGGTGATGGAAGAGTGCAGATGCAGGGAGTCGAGGCGATGAAGGTAGATTAACTTAAATACTTGGGGTCAACTACTGAAGGTAATGGAGAGTGTAGTAGAGAAGTGAAGAAGAGAGCAAAGGCAGGATGGAATGGATGGATAATAGTGGCTGAAGTGATGTCTGATAGAAGGGTAGCTGTAAGAGTGAAGGGAAAGGTTTATAAGACAGTAGTGAAGCCAGCTATGCTGTACAATTTGAAGACAGAAGCACTGACAAAAAGACAGGAGGCGGAGCTGGAAGATGCTGCTCTTTTATCTGGGAGAGATAAGAATGGACGGAATTAGAAATGATATGTTAGAGTGTTAGTGATAAGTACATTCACTTCACAGAAAGAAGGTCCTGGGTTCGAGTCCCGGGCTCGGCGAGGGCTATTTCTGTGTGGGTTTCCTCTGGGTACACTGGTTTCCTCCTACAGTCCAAAGACATGCACGTTAGGTTAACTCATTGTTCCAAATTGACATTAGGTGTGAGTGTGAATAGACTGCCGAACTGTGCAGGGTGTACCCTGTCTTCACCCGGAGTTGGCTGAGACCCTAGTAGGATTAAGTGGTTCAGCAAATGAATGAATGAATGAATGAATGTATGATGACAGCAGGTCTTTATACCTGTTCATGTTGGTGTATGCCAGTTAAACACTATCAAATTTTTTGAAAAGTTCTTTGGACAATAGACTTGATCATAAAGTGTAGTTTTCAAGGCACGACCACTGGGATGTTTAATCCACTGCAAATATACCAGAGAGAGGGCATAACAAGATAATGATCAAAAGAACATTAGCATCATCCAAATTCAACCACACACAGCAAGTGGAACATGAGCTCACTGTGCCATTTATTATGAATATTATATAATACTTCTCTTATCACCTATTGTTTTAATATATATGGTAATTTATATAATTCCACTTCATACAAATATAAAACTGGCCATATGGGGCATTGTTAAAATTTCTCTCTTCTCCATTCATGTTTTATTATGCCCACATTCAGAATTTGCATAAAAGCAGGTAGATGGGAAGCCCACAATAGTGCCATTGTCCTGTGGGTTGCCATGGTGAGTGTACTGTATGGGCTGTCTCTGAGAAACAGAGCATGAACTCCAGGTGGCCTCATACACCATTTTTTTAAAACCATGCCAACGTCAACATCACCTGCCTCCTATAATAACCCCCCCCCCCCCCACACACACACACACACTGTACATTATAGCCACACTGCCCCCCAAGCTACAACTCAGTAAGACAAACAAAGCAAGAATACAAATAGATTCATAAACATGTGTAGTGTTCCTTACACTTTAATAAACCATAGAGTCTAAACTCAGTTTAAATCCAAATTACATTTACCAGTATACAAGGTGGTGCAGAAAATAGTGAAGAGAATAATAACAGACTGAAATGTGTCACTGTGTGGCCTCTCTCTGCTCTCACTAAGCAGAAAATTCAGTAATTTTAAAGCACCATGGATATGCAGAGAATCCTCAGATAGGCTGTTCAGAGCATTCATTCATTCATTCATTCATTCATTCATTCATTCATTCATTCGCCGAACAGCCTAATCTCCCTATGGTCTGCAGCCTATTCTGGGCAATGAACAGCCCGCAAGTCCATTGTGACACTCACATTCACAGTCACACTCACACCTAGCGGCAAATTGAAAAAGACACGTAGCCTAATGTGTGTCTTTGGACCAAGGGAGGAAACTGGAGTACGAAGAAGAAACCCACTTAAACACAGGGAAAACTTGAAAACTCCATACAGAAATGCCCTCGCTGAGCCCAGGACTCGAACCCAGGACCTTCTTGCTGTGAGGTGGTTGTGCTAACCACTACAGCACCATGCTACGCAAGATATATAGACTATACTGCAATGGTAAAGAAAACATCCATTCTTTTTGGAAGGCTCTCCACTAGATTTTGGAAATTGCTGGATGTGGAGACTTTTGCATATTGGGCCACAAGTGCCAAGAGTATCATCAATCAGGCAGTAATACCATGTGAGGTTTGAGACTCATGGGTATATATATATATATATATATATATATATTGTATGTGGGAAAAAATAACAGTACTACAATTTTATCCCGACAAGCCT
>JAQMYF010000016.1:6494346-6517005 GCA_030014195.1 Neosilurus mollespiculum
GTGAAGAGAGAGCTGAGCCGGAAGGCAAAGCTCTCAATTTACCAGTCGATTTACGTTCCTACCCTCACCTATGGTCATGAGTTTTGGGTAGTGACCGAAAGAACAAGATTGCGAATACACCTGTGAGCTTCCTTCACAGGGTGGCAGGGCTCTCCCTTAGAGATAGGGTGAGAAGTTCTGTCATGTTCTTGGAGTAGAACCGCTGCTCCTTCGCTTTGAGAGGAACCAGTTGAAGTGGCTCGAGCATCTGATTAGAATGCCTCCTGAACGACTCTCTGGAGTGGTGTTTCGGGCATGTCCAACCAGGAAGAGACCTTGTGGCCGACCCAGAACACACTGGAGGGACTATGTCTCTCGGCTGCTCTGGGAACGCTTTGGCGTCCCCCCAGCAAAGCTGGAAGAAGTGGCTGGGGAGAGGGATATCTGGACCTCACTGCTTAGGCTGCTGCCCCTGTGACCCGACCCCAGAACAAGCAGAAGAAGATGAATAAATGAATGAATGAATATTAATATATCAGTAGACTAACTGGCCAAAAAAAAGTTAGGCATTGTAATTTTTTTTGCCTTTAGTCTTGATTGCAGCCCTTTCTGACTCAGATCGGCCTACGATAATGTCACCTCGATCTGAATAATACTCCATAAACTACCTTACTTCATTCAATGATTGCCTAATAATAATAATCAACTAATAATATTGTAGGGGGTAGTGGTGAAGTGGTTAGCACTCGTCTCACACCGAGAACATCCTAGGTTTGAGTCCCATGTACGGCGAGGGAGTTTGCAAATTCTTCCAGTGCTTGTGTGGGTTTCCTCTGGGTACTCCAGTTTCCCCCAACAATCCAAAGACATGCACATTAGGCTAATTGGCTATTCCAAATTACCCCTAGGTGTGATTGTGAATGGCTGTTTGTGTTTGGATGTAGGTTCTGTAGGGGCATGCAACCCTCTCAGGTAGAAACATACATTGCATGGGAACCCTTGATAGTAGCCTGATATGGAATGGGATGTGAGTGAGTGAATGGTATTGTTCTGAAGTTCATAGTGAATTCAACAAAGTGTTAATATTTTTGGAAAACATTTGAGGGAAAAGATTCTTAATTCTTAACCGTGCTGCATGGTGGTGTAGTGGTCAGCATGTGTGCCTAACTGCAAAAAAAGTCCCGGGCTCAGGTGTTTCTGTGTGGAGTTTGCATGTTCTCCTCGTGCATGTGTTGTATGGGTTTTACCTGTGTACTCTGGTTTCCTTCCACAGTCCAAAGACATGCACATTAGGCTAATTGGCTGTTTCAAATTGCCCCTAGGTGTGAGTGAATGGATGTGTATTTTGGACCTGCAATGGTCTGGTGAGCTGTACAAGGTACCCCACCCTCAACCAGTGCCGGCTAAGATGGGTGCCAGCCTCCCCTCGACTCTAATATGATTAATTGTATGAGGATCGGAAATTGAGTGAGTGATAGTGCAGTTAAAGGGGTCATCGCTAGAGAAAGCTGGAAAAACTCTAGTGTTGGAATTTCCTTCCAGATAATGATGATGATGGTGATGATGCGAATGAGGATGAAGATGTGTGAATGTGGACCACTTTCCATTCACACACTCATCAGTCAGACCAAAGAATTAGTAGTCCAAGAAATATTTAAGGCCTTGACTGAATGATTGGCATTCATTTTCCTTCAGTCATGTGCCTGATTAGGGCCTTGCTCAAGAATCCAACAGTGGCAGCTTGGTGGTACTGGGGCTTGAACCGCCAATCTTCAGATCAGTAATCCAGAGGCTTAACCACTGAGCCACAAGTTTCCTCACACAGTCTAAAGACATGCACATTAGGCTAACTGGCTGTTCCAAATTGCCCCAACGTGTGAGTGTGAATAGTGTGTGTGTGTGTGTGTTGGCCCTGCGATGGTCTGGTGAACTGTTTAGAGTGTACCCTGCCTTCACCCAGTGTCAGCTGAGATCCGGCCCTCCTGTGACCCAGGTAGGATTAATCGGTGTGAATCAAATGAGCGAGTGAGTGACGAGTGAACGGGCCACTTTAAACTAGACTATAGCATCAGTTAAGACTGCATTAAAGTAAACTATCTGTAATGAAAGACTGGAGACATATGAGCTAAAAACACAAATCAACTCAAACCACCGGTGATTACTCTTCCTTAGAGATAAATACTCATTCTCTCACATACGCATACACACACATACACACACACACACATACACACACACACACACACACTCACACACACAGCTGCACATGGCTGGGCAGCAGGGGAGTATCTGGATTGTAATGGAAAAATGACGCTGAGTAGATGAGCTCAACAACACAGTAGAGAAAGACTACCATCTGCCAATCGGACACCTCACTTACCACATACAGACACTCCAAAGCACACACTTCACATGTACATGGGAATTCAAACTCCACACATTTCACACATACACTCAACACATATTTGACACACTCCTCAGACACACTTAGTACTCTCTTAAAAATTTCTTCATAATACTGTACCTCATATCACTAATAATCTGGTGCCCTCTGCTGGATCATCATACTGTACCAACACCATCAAACACACACCCACTCATTTACCGAACCGCTTAGTCCTGCTATGGTCGCTGGAGGCTGGTACCTATTTCAGACAACACTGGCTAAAGACAGACCCTGAACGTGACCATCATACAGCACAGCGATAACCATTATACTCATACTCACACCTAGGGGTAATTTGGCCAATCACTCTATTTTGCATGTCTTTGAACTGTGGGAGGAAACTGGAGTAAGGTAATGTAAAGTCTGTTGGGCTTATTACACCTGAGTCTACTGGCTCATCAGGCCAGAGCTTATCCCGGTTTCCTTAGTGTGACTAGGAGTTGAACTCCTCCTGGATGGGACGATAGTCCATTGCAGGTTACTTTCCCAGTATTTTTACTGGTACTATTTATACTGTTGAGTGAACAGAGGCACACTTGAGGTTAAGACTTTATCCAGGGGTCTTAGCACAGTGGGGTCTAACAGGGATTCGAAAATCATGACCTCTTGATCCTGAGCCCAGCACCCTAACCAATACACTACCAGCCCCAACCCATCTGATCCCATCAGGAAACCAGATTACCCAGAGGAAACCCACACAAGTACAGGGACAACATGAAAACTCTACACAGAAACCCAGGACTTTCTTGTTGTGAAGGGGATGTGCTAACCACTATGCCACTGTACTGCCTACCATCAAACAGACTATAAGAATTTGAGCAATGTCATGTTTTTCTTCCAAACAGTACAGCGCAGCTCAGTAACAAATTTCAACTCATATTAGACGCAGAGCCAGGACCTGTTTATTTGCTTAAAGTGACAGAACCTTTCATGGGTATTTCTGGAAAGGGTATCCCATCAGGCATTCAGGCCGGGGCATAAAGCCAGAATTAACCGTTTTCCACCATTTCACCGGAATCGCAACTACCGCAAATTAATGGGGTAGAGCTCAGAATGTATGGTTTGATGTCCTCTTTCGTTTGAAATCCAATTTATGCAAATTAGTCCCTTTTCAAGGTCAACAGGGGTCAACTGCCCTGCAAAAAGCATGAAACTTACCCCTAGTTTCCTTTTGAGCCAGGGTTTGTGGGAAAATCCAACAGAAATCTAACCAAACTTATTTTGTCTGATAGATTAGACACCAGGGAAGTTTTTAAAAACATCCGAGCAGTTTGGATAAGTTTGTGGTGTGCAAAGACCATGCCAATTTGATGCAATATCTGTAATCTCTCCGTCACCCATAAAAGTTGTTACTACTTTTGTTGCTAGGTGGCCACACTGTATGGGGCCTAGATCTTCTATTTGCAGAGGATAGAATTTAGCATCACAATGTCACAAATTATTAGTGATATGAGGTTTAGGGATAGGTAAGTCGAGCAAATACATGTTCTCGATTCTAGAAAAGGAAAATAAAGAACACTCTTGTTGGGTTTGTGAAAGTGAAAGTGAAAGTAGATGTGATGGATGGTTTCAATGGGCCTTCCGTGAGCTGTTCTGAATGTCAAAAACTTAGAACTGATAAACATATCTGAATTGGCTGTGAAAGTCACCCCAGAGTTAACTTACGCTCTCCCTGCTCTTCATGCCCTATCCAGGTTTGATTATAACGGATCATTCATCAGGAACGGCAAACAGAAGCCATACGAAGTGATGATGAAAAAAGACAGATTCACCAATGCACTGTGCAGTCTTGGAAGTTCAGATAAAATAGATATGGACGTGGCTGCAACTCTGGAGGAGTCTGTGTGTTGTCTGTATGGTTTGAAAAATGTCAGTCAGGTCAATGATTGTACACTTCACCTTTTCAAAAAACTGTATGCCCCAAAGACACAGGATGACCTGCTCGGAAAGATAAAGTCGTCAGATCAATGCTGCCTGCCACCATGAAGAGCTGTCCTGGAGGAAAAGCTGAAGCGGATCAATTATGTGACCTTCATATGGAAAAATGCCAGAAAAGCTCATCCTGGGGAATTTGGTCCACTTGGCAATGGATGGCATGTGAATGCAGACAACAGGTTGGAAATGGTTTGAATTGAAGAGCCGCAAGTGCCTGAGAAACTGTCACTTGAGAATCTGGAGTCGGATGAGACGGATACACCGGATGAGGATAAGAGTGACGATGAAGTCGGCATGCTTGAACAGAACCTGTCCTCAAATGAGGAAGAATCAGATGATGACTATGAGTAAGGCACCTTTATGTGCAGTTTATGCATCCACAAGACTCCACTTGCTCAGGTTGTGATGATATTGATATGGTTTCTTCTTGATGAATCTTCTTTATGAATGAAGCTGTGGGCAATTCTGGTGTATGCAGTTTTTTCTACAGTTCTCACTAGTCATTGTAATGTCTACTGAAAATGATAGGTTTAAGCCATCTACTGTAGAGTATGTATTAGTTGGTCATGGCCGATTCTGGTCTAACCATTAACCATGTTCAGACTAAAAGAGAGACCAATGCATAAGCACTTTTGTCTTCAAAATGCAGACGCAAACGTATACTGTACTCGTTTATCTTCTGTGAGAGCATTTTAGCGCCATGACCAGCAAAAAACATACTCTACAGTAATGTTAAATTGGAAAATGATCATTGTAGCAGATGGATCAGTTTTTTGTTTGTAAGTGTCAAGCAAATCTGTAAGGAAAAACAGAGTGTCTGTTCTACTGACACAACAGAGATTTTCCCTCAATTGACGCATATTTACCTCTAACTGTACAACCGAAATTATATTCTGTATATAAACTGCCCTGGGGTCTAATCTGTTTAATCAGCTAAGTTTGGTTAGATTTCTGTTGGATTTTTCCACGAAACCTGGCTCAAAAGGAAACTATTGGTAAATTTCAAGCTTTTTCGCTGTGACGTGACTAATTTGCATAAATTGGATTTCAAACGAAAGAGGACATATCAAACCAAACATATTGAGCTATATTGCCATTTATTAAAAAAATGATTATTTTCACCAAAAACACACGTGCCATGATTACTGACACTAGTGGAATGATAGTGAATATAATGTAACTGAAGCATGTTTCCTATTTTATCTGTACATTGTTGAGTTGATTGGAGTGTGCAGGAACGTTTGAGTGGTGATCCTCAAGTTTCTTATTAACTGGGTACAAATATGAGGTGATACAGTGGCCAAATTCTCTTAATGATCCATCAGCATTGGAAAGATATAATAACACACAAACCAAATGAAGAAGTGTGTTGACCTTCATAATTCAGGGAATAATTATTTCAAAAATAGTTTCTCACCTGAAAATGCCCATTTTAACTGTTAGCACAATAATAAAAATATTGACGTAACCAATAACGAGTTAAAACTTGCCTGGAAGAGGATCCAAGTTTAGTTTGCCCCCACATACAATGAGGAGGATGGTAACAGAGACAAAACCACCTCCACCTCCAAACCCACCATCGCATACCACCTCCCTGCCTAACAATTATTAATAATTTTTACTATTAAACCTTTACTGTTAAAATTTAACTTTTTCTGGTACCCACAGATGTAGCTGTCTGAAGTTTTTTGGCAATAAACACTCAAGTTAGTTTTGGTGTAAAAAAAAAATGTCTATAATGAACTATTACAATTATATTATCAACTGTGGTGGCATGATGGCGGAGTGGTTAGCACGTCCGCCTCACAGCAAGTAGGTCTGGGTTCGCTTCCCGGGCTCGGGCGTTTCAGTGTGGAGTTTGCATGTTCTCCCAGTGTTTGTGTGGGTTTCATCTGGGTACTCCGGTTTCTTCTCACAGTGCTTGCGTGGGTTTCCTCTGGGTACTCGGGTTTCCCCTCACAGTCGGAAAACATGCACATAGGATACCTGGCTGTTCCAAATCACCCCTAAGGTGTGAGAGTGAGTGTGACTGGTTGTATGTGTGTTAGCCCTGCAATGGCCTGGCGAGCTGTTTAGCCCGCTGAGAGTCGGCTGAGATGGGCGCCAGCCTCCCTGCGACCCAAATAAGGATTAGAAAATGAATTAATGGATAATCAACTATAAAATGTGGTGGAGGTTCTGTGATGTCGTGGGGCTGTTTTTTCTCTCCAAAAGCCCTTGAAAACTTGTTAGGGCACATGGCATCATGGACTATGAAATATGAGGACATTTAAACTTAAATCTGGCTGCCCCTGACAGGAAAGTAATTGTTATTATCATCATTCGATCGTCCAGCAGGACAATGATTCAAAGCATATGTACAAATCAACAAAAAAATTGCAGGAAGAATTAAGTTTCTGGCACCTCATTGAGTACCTCTGGGGAAAGTTTGCATGCTCTCCCTGTACTTACGTAGGTTTCCTCCAGGTGCTCTGGTTTTCTTCCACAGTCCAAAGACATGCACATTAGGCTGCTCCTTTACCTGTTTCATATTGCCCCTAGGTGTGAGTGCAAGTGTGAATGGATGTGGGTGTGTTGCCCTGTGATGGGCTGGTGAGCTGTTCTGGGTGCCTTCAGAATTGGTTAAGCCGGGCTCCAGCATCCCCACAACCCTAGTAGGATAGAACAGTTCAGAAAATTAATGAATGAATAATATTTGTAGTTTTGGATGTATAGATAGGAGCATTGCATAACAGGTCTATAACCATTGAATGTGAAATCATTACTGATTAACTTCTTGCAAAAACAGTGGCATCAGAGCATTTCTGACTTACTGCAACCAGGGTTGAAATAGAAAGGTTGGGAAAAGAGCATGAAGCCGTTCTAAGCCAGTTACTTATTACTGTGTAAAAGTCAGTGCCGTGGTCTCAGTGAAGTCTGTATGCCTTGTTAACTCAAATTCCCGAAGGGAGACATCTGAAGCTCAGAGGCTCCATTAAGGGGAAATTCAAAGGCAGCAGTGCGACATGTCCCTATATCAAATAATCAAATCACCTTCAAGCATTTGACACTACACAGGAGTGTAATTGCCCTTTATATGCCCCGGTACGGCTGTAGCAATGTCTACAGCTAATGTCTGCCCTCATACTGCACATACAGCTGCACGTGCACACCCACCCACGCAGACTGAGGGTCTGTTACGGGAAGACCTCTCTCTCTCTCTCTCATTCTCTCTCTCTCTCTCTGTGTGTGTGTGTGTGTGTGTGGGTGTGTGTGTGTGCCAAAAGGACAGAGTTGTTTTACGTTACTCAGGACAGTTTCATTTGGGAAATGAGGCCATGCACCCCCCGTCCAGAGGACAACTCTATCTATATTGATGATACACCTGATTTATCAGTGAACTAATAACCACTTTTACTTTTCCTTCATAAATCCTGATACGGCTTTGGTTTTATTACCACACAAAGCCTGTCAGTCAACCAGATGGCTTCATCACTGCGGGCTTGGTCGACTTCACTGCGATTTAATTAACATGCTCACCCACAGCTTAAGGTTTTAATAACCACAAAACCCATTTACTGCTCACACTTAAGCTGTAATACAGCCTGCATTAGGGCCATTCAAAAGTGCTGGGTGAACTTGATTAATGCTTTTGTCTTCTAACAGTACCCAAAGGGGTGAACTTTTCTTTAACAGAACCGGTGAAACAGTGTACACCTCTTCATCCATCCATCCAGTATCTATACTGTTAAGCTGTCAGGGTCGCCGGGGGTTGCTAGAGCCAAGCTGACTTAGGGTGACAGGTGGGGTACACCCAGAACAGGTCAGCAGTCTATTGCAGGGCCAGCACAGACGCCAGAGCGACTGCTATTAGACTACAAGGGAAGTTCTGCCTCCTCCAAAATGTCATGAAGGATTTAGTCAAATATGTTCTGTATTATTTACATTAATGTTTCAAAGAGAGCGCTGTGATGTGTTCAACTTCATGGCTAGTTCATTTAAAATCAGTAATAATTTCTTGCAAATTGTCTAATGTGGTGTTTCCTCATACATTCCTGTGGCAGCAGGATATATTAAAGCCCATCGACGCCCACGTTTCTTTGAAGTCTAATGGCATGCGCGCTGCTTTCAGTAAGAATGTTTATTGGATAAATGATTGAAAAACATCCCACCTCTGTAAGCCGAATGTCTCTGGCAGTTAGTGGGGCGTGGGCGGGTCAGGTGCGTGATGATTGGAGGAACTGTCAAAGTAAATGGAGCCACATTTTAATTGACAACTGCACCGAAAGTTTCGTTTTGACACTGTATCGCAAAAAGTCGCACATGATTCATGTGCATGTGACAGAAAATATGGAAGTAATCTACATATGAATGAACGGCAGGATATACTTTTCGTTCATGTAAATGAGCCGTTTGTCTGATGTGCGTGAATGTCAGTTTGTATTATGTGTAGATGTGCCTAGTTTTATTTTATTCAGGAGTTTACAAGTTTACATCTGACTTGTAGTTTAAAATCTGTACACTGTTATTTTTGTTTTATGTAAACTAACAAATTCACTTCCTATTCTCATGATTTCTCGCACTCATAAGAGGGAAATGGTAGTCTTTTCAAATTCGCTAATGCAAGCTCTCATACAGGTTTTTATTTTTTTTTAGCAGATGGCAATTTCAAAAATGTGCAGTAAGTAAAAACCACCTGATAATGAAAATATACAAATGTTCATATGTAACAGGAGAGTTTGGAAGGCTTTCATTTCCCTTTAATAATGCATGTTCCTTTAATAAAGTTTACTAGTAAGCTGTAAGTAATGGAAGACAATGTGAGAGACTCCAAATTAAACAGCAAGGCAGATTAAACATTAATTTGGTTTAAAAGTCAGGAAAATTAACCATCATTTCAACTCTCCTGGTAGGACAAGGTGAGCTGACTGACTGGAAGTGCTGTGATAAAGAAAATGTGCTGCTGGTCCTTTAATGAAACCATCCCAGGGGAGTTTGGTCGAAAGAGATTTTTGGAGATCTCTTTGGATCACCACAGCTGTAAAGAGAGATTATTTAAGTTCTTACCATTCTGCTCTGACCTCTTTCATCACCAAAGTACTTCAGCCTGGAGACTCTGCTTGTTTTCTTCCCATTCTTTGAATACTCCAGACACTACTGTGAGTGAAAATCCTCAGAAAAATACTCACACTCATTCAATCACTCATTTGTCGAACCAGTTCATCCTATAAGGATCTCGGGACGACACTGGGCAAAGACAGGGTACACCTTGAACAGCTCATCAGACCATCACATGGCCAACACACGCCCAACCATTCACACCTAGGGACTATCTGAAGCAGCCAGCTGACCTAATGTGTATGTCTTTGGGCTGTGGGAGGAAACCGGAGTATCCGGAGGACACCCACACAGGCATGGGTAAAACATGCCATCTACACACAGAAATGGTCAAGGCTGGGACTCAAAGTCACAGAAATCACATTGTCCCCCATTCTGTTATTGAAACACATAATATTAAAAGAGACTGTTTGCTCTTCTTTGCTCTTGTCCCCAATCCTCTCTTGAGACAGTATCCCCCAGCTGAAATACTTATGGATCGTTTTCAGTCAAAGACTGTAATCTAAGCCTCAAGTACATGCTGCACAGCAAAGGTTTTGATCAGAGCCAAAGCCATGGTTGTAACTTGAGTTCCTGGAAATAATTATGTGCAAGTTCAGTAACTATCAACTTTCAAAAACGCCTTCACTGTGCCAGGGACTCAAACCCAGGACCTTCTTGCTGTGAGGTGGATGTGATAACCTCTGCACTACTGGGTTGCCCCTTTATTACACAATTTCCAATAATTCATGTTTCTGTAAATCTTGCATGATGGAATTACCCACAATTCATGGTGTTGTGACGGAAAATACAAGTTTACCAGGAGGAGCCTTGAAACTAACATCCATTCATTCATTCAATTGTCGAACTACTTATTTGTATTAGGGTTGTAGGAAGGGAACAGCTTGCCAGTTCATTGCAGAAAAACACAGACACAGCCATCACACCTAGGGGAAATTTAGAACAGCCAATTAGCTTCATGTGTTAGCTCAGTGAATCTCCACACAGAAACGCTCAAGCCCAGGACTCAAACCCAGGACCTTCTTGCTGTGAGGCGGACGTGCTAACCACTCTGCCATGTACCACCTTACCAGTAAAGTTATTGGTCTTAATTTAATAATAAATTGACATGTTAACCCTCGAAACAAGAACTTTCTTGCTCTGAGCTGGACGTGCTAACCACTACACCACTGTGCCATTCATGCATGATTTAATTTTGATCAAAACCAAACAGGAACATGGGCAGAGCTGAGCCATTTAGACATTAGACAGACTTTTGGTGGGACCTTAGCACATTCTTCACTACTAAGACTAGAGAATTCAGAATATCAGAAATCCCTTGAAATCCTCTAGTCTGTGCTGAATTATTAGTATTTGCACAGCATTAGGAGCATTTGTGTGCCTGAGGATATTTCACACATGATAATTAAAAGGTGTGTGTCTACAATAATTACTTGCATTGTTCTTTAATTACAGGCACAAATCTCTAATTTTCTCCACTAATTGAGCGTAACATATCAGGTGTGCGTCTTATGTTACTAAACACCCGGTGTCAAAGGAAAATAAATAAATTCCCACGAATGTGTTCAATTAAGGAGAGAAAACAGGTTAGACTACAGTATCCCTTCCGCATTTCTACCAGTGTAGTTCATTCATTTGCCGCTTAATGTACTAGGGGCGCACGAGGCTGGTTTCTATCTCAGCCGACACGGGGGGTACACCCTGAGCAGCTTGCCAGACCATCACAGGGCAACACAGACACAACCGTTTACACTTACACTTACAACTAGGGGAAATTCGGAATAACCAGTTAGCCTAATGTGCATGTCTTTGGACTGGGGGCGCTGAAAAGACAAGCATGGGGAGAACATAGAAACTCCACACAGAAATACTCGAGCCTGGGACTCGTACCCAGGACATTCTTGTTGTGAGGCAGATGTGCTAACCATTACGCCACGAGCTGACATACCAGTAAAGTTACTAGTCTTAAATTAATAATAAATGTTAACCAGTAGAGCAGCACTGTGGTGAAGTTTAATAACATTCTGATCTCTTCATATAGCAGAAGGTCACCGTTTTGAACACATCTCAGTACTGGATGTAAGTTGTAATGAGTTAAATAATAAGGTTTTATAATTATATCCTCACAGCCCAACCCTGCCGTGGTGTGTTTCTGATTTGGATTTTGACCTATGGTCAAAATAGGTGGTCAGCCTGGGCTAATTGATTCACTGTTTATAGTGTATCATTAAAAGAAGTTATTTATGAGGCAAGGACAGAGGTGTGATCTCTGACGGAGCTGTTTAATTAGAAACAGATACAGGGGCTTTATCCTTTTTCACAGATGGGAACTAAATGCTGAAGTGCTAAGTCCAACCTAGCTTACATTTTAACTCTTGTCTGTGTGTGTGTGTGTGTGTGTGTGTGTGTGGCGGGGGGTGTCTAGGTATTCATCATGTTGTGGTGATGATACATCTGGTCACAGTGTCACTTGTCTTTATGTGGAAAAAAAAAGCTTGTCCCCAAGGTGAAGACTTGTTTTAAGGTTAGGTTGAGGTTAGGCGTCGGGTTAGGGTCCCAGTAGTAGTAGTGAGTATGGTTAGGGTTATGGTAAGTCTCCAGGAAATGAATGTAAGTCTATGTATAGTCCCCTGAAGTTATGGAAACCAGACTGTGTCTAAGTGTGTGTGTGTGTGTGTGTGTGTGTGTGTGTGTGTGCGTGTGTGTGTGTGTGTGAGAGAGAGAGAGAGAGAGTTTTCTATTTAGGATGGAATGTCCCCACAAAACATAATGTACCTAGTGTTAGAATTTTGGTGCACCCCAGTGAGGGAAACTGGAGTTTTCTTTAAAATAAAGAAACTAGAGGGGGCAAAACGCTTCTTTTTGGTCACTAAATATAAGGTTTATATTTAAGTTTATGTTTAGGTGGCCGGGTAGCATTAATTTTCTGCAGCTGTGACAGTGGAAGATACACCTGTGAGTGGGTGTGTGTGTTATATGCAAGCTTGAAGAAAAAAATCATTTTTAATCCAACCTCCTCTGCTGATGTCATGAGTATGGGAGCAAAATAAATAAATAAATGAATACTGAAAATATCTGCTTTATAGGTGACCCTCGTTTGACTTTAGTACTAAGAAAGGACAATAGAGAACTAAGGACATTGTGCAATAGGTCCAGGGAGGTGAAAGCCTCCTGGTTTCACATTACAAGCCACTGGTGCAGTGCAGCCAAAATCAGAGCCACTCTGAAGACACGAACGAAGGACCTTAAGAGTAAGTACGTATTCTAATAAGAACTGAAATATCATTTGAATGTAATTATGTTTCTGATGAAATAATGAGCATCTTGTTTAGACACGATGTATTTGTGTCTAATTTATTTGCATCTTCACACAGTGGATTAATAACAGCAGAAGCATAAATATAAATAAACTTATAGTAAACCGAGCTTTATCTATTTTTGTTGTGATGATTATTTGTGCTGATTGATGGTTGCCTGAGTGTTGCCGTTGCTTCAGTTGTATGTAGTCCTTTTGCTCACTGTAAAAATCCACTGGATTTAAATGCAAAGCTAAACACACAGATAAACAAACTGAGAACTAGAACAGGTTGATGTTATTGTTTACTCTCTAACTGTTTGATTTCAAGTCTGGTAAATTAGAGATTCTTTTGGGCACCCAGAGTCAGCTGAGATAGGCTCCAGCCTCCCCATGACCCCAGTAGGATTAAGCGGTTCAGCAAATGAGTGAGTGAAGGAGTAAATTTGAGATACTTTTGGGCGGTACGGTGGTGTAGAGGTTAACACGTCCACTTCGCAGCAAAAAGGTCCTGGGTATGAATCCTGGGCTCGGCAAGGGCGTTTCTGTGCGGAGTTTGCATGTTCCCCCGTGCTTGCGTGGATTTCCTCTGGGTACTCCGGTTTCTTCCTGCTACCACTTAGTGTAATTGGATTTTCCAAACGTGTTGACCCCGAAATGGTCTGGTGAGATGTTTAGGGTGTACCATTTTTTTCTTCCAGAGTCGGCTGAGGCTCCAGCCTTCCCGTGACCCCAGTATGATTAAAAAGTTCACCAGATGAATGAGTGAGTGAGTGAGTAAATTAGAGATACTTTTGTGCAGCATGGTGGTGTAGTGGTTAGCATGCCCACCTCACAGGAAGAAGGTCCTGGGCTTGGTGAAGGTGTTTCTGTGTGTTTTCCTCCGTGTACTTCGGTCTTCTCTCTTAGTCCAAAGTCATGCACATTAGGTTGATTGAATGTTCCAGATTGTTCCTAGTTGTGAGTGTGAGTGTGAATGGTTGTGTTTGTGTTGGCTGAGATAGGCTCCAGCTTTCCCGTGGCCCTAGTAGGATAAGGCAGTTTGGCAAATGAGTGAGTGAGTGAGAGTGATATACTTTTTGAAGTGAAGTCAGTGTCAGTGTTAAAGTGAAGCTATAATATATTCATGAATATATATTATATATATTTTTATTGTAGAAACATCCCCGGAGTTTTATCTGAATATCAACTGTACAACATGACTAAAGGAGTCCAGCGACGTGTGGTGTCGAAAGATGGACACAACAACATCCGTATTGACAATGTTGAGGGCATGGTGAAGCTCTACCTGTATGACATCTGGACCACGGTGGTGGACATGAAGTGGCGCTACAAGCTCACCCTCTTTGCGTCCACCTTCATCACAACCTGGTTTTTCTTTGGCTTGCTTTTCTATCTTTTCGCAGTGGCACATAATGACCTTGACATTGAACAGGCATCAAACCACACACCATGTGTGATGAATGTGGCCACCTTAACTGGCGCATACCTTTTTTCCCTAGAGTCTCAAACTACCATTGGCTATGGCTTCCGCCACATTTCAGAGGAGTGTCCATACGCCATCTTAACGCTGGTGTTGCAACTGGTACTCACAGGCCTGGCTGAGATCTTCATAACTGGTGCCTTCCTGGCCAAGCTGGCACGGCCCAAGAAGCGAGCTGAGACGGTCAATTTTAGCCGGTTGGCATTGGTTTCAAAGCACAAGGGCCAGATGTGTGTGATGGTGCGTGTGGCCAACATGCGTAAGAGTCCACTGGTTCAATGTAAACTCTCGGGCAAGTTGCTTCGTCCGTATGTCACTGACGAAGGTGAGACCACCCAGATCCACCAGGAGTCTGTGGACTTCCAGTTTGATTCCAGTCATCAGTGCCCTTTCCTTGTTTTGCCTCTTATCTTCTACCATGTGCTGGATGAGAGCAGTCCTCTGATCGGCCTCACTGCTGAAAACTTGAAGATGGGTAACTTTGAACTGGTGGTCACCCTAAATGCCACGATGGAGTCCACAGCTTCCACCTGCCAAAGTCGTACTTCCTATGTCCAACAAGAGTTCCGCTGGGGATACGAATTTAAGCCTCTGCTCTTTGCCACATGTGGAGGCAAGTATGTCATAGACTTTAACTATTTTGATGAGATTCGGATCAGCAAAGACTCCTCGCTTCTGCAGACACCAAGGAATGAGAAGTTCCTACTAGAGGACGAGCACCTTAAAGACTGAACAGAAGAAGAGAACACTGTAAAAAAAAAAGAGTTCCCCAAGACATGGTGGCGCAGTGGTTAGCACGTTCACCTCACAGCAAGAAGGTCCGGGGTCCGATTCCTGGTCTCAGGCCGTTTCTGTGTGGGATTTCTGTGCTTACGTGGGTTTCCTCCAGGTACTCCGGTGTCCTCCCACAGCCCAAAAACATGCACAGTAGGCTGATTGGCTGTTCCAAATTGCCCCTAGGTGTGAGAGTGAGTGTGAATGGTTGTATATGTGTTGGTCTTGCAATGGTCTGTTAAGCTGTTCAGGGTGTACCCCTCCTTCACCCAGAGTCAGCTGAGATGGGCGCCAGCCTCCCTGCGACCCTATTTAGGATTAAGCAGCATAAAAAATGAATAAATGAATGAGTTCCCCAAGATGGCATGAAATTGAAACATATAGGATATAGACATTCTCCCTGTGCTTACGTGGGTTTCCTCTGGGTGTGCCAGTTTCCTCCCACAGTCCAAAGACATGCACATTAGGCTAATTGGCTGTTCCAAATTTCCCTTTGGTGCGAGTGTGAGTGTGAATGTTTGTGTGCTTGCTGGCCCTGCGATGGTGAGCTGTTCAGGGTGTACCCTGCCCTCGTCCAGTGTTGGCTGAGATAGGCTCCAGCAATTAGCAACCCTAATAGAATCAAGCGAGTCAGCAAATGAGTAAGTGAGTGTCATATTTACTGAAATTTAGTTGCTTAAAAAGTTGTTTAAATATGCCATGAATGTCCAAAATACTTGTTTATATTTGTTAAATAGCCTTTTAGGTTGCAAAACAAAAGGAGTCCAGTGTGGAGTGAATAGAAATGGATTGCAACATGGACTTTTTGAAATCTTGTTAGATTGAACACTTTTCAAAGATTGAGATCGCATTACAAACTCCTTTCAAACTTAATGTATAATCCCAATTCATGTCCACTATCCTTCATGAACCAAATTTCCATCCATATGAATGATTATGTCTTGTTCAATAACAACATTCATGATATTTAAGCTGTTTTCTTTCAACAACCATGACACCGCCACTTTAATGTAGGGAAAATCTAAAATAAGTGGTAGCACTGTTCAGAATGTTACCCTAATCAGAATATTATAATAAAGTATTTAGAATTCTGAGTATTACTATAGACATTCACGATATGGAGAAAAGTTTATGGACACTTGACCCTCAGACTCATCTGTAGCTTCTTCCCAAAGTTGAAAGCACACAATTATACAGAACGTATTCATCTGCTGTTGGGTTACAATTTCCCTTCACTAGAGCTAAGAGGCTCGAACCTTTTCTAGCACAGCCGTCCCTCCTGCACACAGGGTGAGCTCCATGAAGACATGCCTCGCCAAGGTTGTAGTGGGAGAACGTTACACAGAGCGCTGACCTCAGCCCCACTGAACACGTTTGGGATGAACTAGAATACCAATTCAATTCAATTTTATTTGTCACATACAAAATCATACACAGTACAATATGTAATAAAATGCTTGTTATGACTGTCCTAAAAATCAAACTGTCCTAAAACATCAGTGCCTGACCTTAATAACACTCTTGTGGATGAATGATCACAAATCCCCACAGCTACACTTCAAAATCTAGTGAAGAGCCTTCCCAGAAAAGAGAAATTTATATAACAGCAAAGAGGAACGAAACCTGGAGTCCAACTCAAGAAACATATGTGTGTTATGGTCAAGTGTCCATAAACTTTTGTCCACATAGTGTACATCTGATCCATTCCACTGCTTGCTAATCATTCTGACACAGTGTAATCATTCTCTCATAACATAAAACCTGTTTTATAAGAAATGAGTCTAACACCACACCCTCTTTATCATTCAGATCGAAGTGAATTCTAAGTTCACAGTTAATTACGTGTTCATCATATTACATGGACTTATAGAGCAGAGCATTATCTAGTGAAGAGAGTGTGGTTGCAGCCTGCAGATAGATTTTCAGGTTAATCATAGGAAATGAGATGAGAGTTATATAAATTAAAATGAATTCTCGGGTATTCTGGGTGGGATTGTTCTGGTTTGAGGTATAGTGTGCTACACAAGGTTGTGTAGATCTTTGCTGTGAGTAGTCTACTATACTTTTTCACATGAGTGATATAGTTGTTTATGAGTTTCACACCTTTCAATACATCACAATAAAATGTTAAAACGGTGTATTTATTTAGCTGAAGCGACACATAGGGATCACTGTGTGTCGTCTTACATCGTTGTCATCCACATTGTCTTTGTTCAATACATTTTGGCCCTTCCTATAGCAAAACATGGACCATTGTTAATCCGCAACTCCTCCTACATATGTGAATGGATATTTCAGAACCTTTCACAGAATCTTTGAAACATATTGGTTTTGTACACCTCCTATTTTATAGCCTTCACTACAAGGTTATGTTTCCACCCGTGTTAGTATGTTTGCTAGTATGTTTGTTAGTTTGTTTCTGTGCAAGTTGTTCACTCACAGATTTTAATATTTTTTTCCCTAGTGTAGAGTGTGAAACATGTAACAAACTATTACATTTTGGAGGTGATCTTTGCATAAGATCATATTAAAAAAAACAAAAATAAAAATAAAACAAAAAACAGATTATGGTCAATAAGTGAAAAACATGCCAGAATGAATATCCATCACATGCCCACTAGGTGGAAACATTTTATTATATTATCTATGCCAACCTAAAATGAGATCAGTCCATTTGTGCCCGACAGAAATATTTTGCAATCTATAATAGACAGGTTTTTAAATGGATTTTTTAGGTAAACCAATTTTTGGAGTTTCACATCCTAAACATGCACTTTGTCATTACTTCACAAGGGTCTCGCCATCGTTAATCCACAACTCCTCCAACACTGGTGAATGGATTTTTACAAAACCTTCAGAAAATCAACAGAACATAATGTCACTGTACACCTTCTAATTTATTATCCTATTTTGACATCTAAAACAATTAAGTGGTATGAATAAACAAAAATAGAGGAATTCTATTGCTATCAGATTCTATTATTATTATTATTATTATTATTATCATTATTATTGTTATTATGTTGCTGTACATTGTTTAGTTTTTTGTTATTTAAACTGTATATGTACATCAGCTGGAAGTATGTAATGTACTGCACAATTTTTATTGTAATGCTGTGTGAAAAATGTTGTGAGTGAATAATGAATAATCATTAAGCTGTTCATCATTAACCTTTGATCATTTTGTAGTAATTGAGTTCCTAATGCAAATAAAATGGATTTAACAAAAAACCTACATGTCTCATTTCTAATTTACTATAATAGATGTAGGCCTGCATAGTGGTGTAGTGGTTAGCGCATCCGCATCGCAGCAAGAAGGTCCTGTGTGTTGTTTGCATGCTTTCCCCGTGCTTGCGTGGGTTTTCTCCATGGACTCCGGTTTCCTCCAACAGTCCCAAAACATGCACATTAGGCTAACTGGCAGTTCCGATTTCTTCCTAGGTGTGAGTGTCAATGGTTGTATGAAAATTGTGAAAATGGTCTGGTGAGCAATGTGTTGGCTGAGATGCGCGACCCTAACAGGACTGAGTGAGCATAATACCTTTAATAAAACACCATTCTTTACACATTAAAAGAAGTTTGGTTTCAAAATAGTTTATTAAATTTACTCAGTAGAAAATCATATAATTTATGAAAATATGTTTTCCTTCATTTGTCAGCAATCTCAGAGCATCAGCCCAGTTCAGTGGTTAGAGATTTAGATCCTAAATGCTGCTAACACTGAGACGTGTCTGAATGCCAAACCAGACCAGCTTTCACAAACAGTTCATTTTACATTAACACGCATGGCTTACATTTGTAAACAATCATATATAGAGCTTAAAGTTCAAAGGCCACAGCTGTTCACTTACTTACTTTTGCTAACTTTGGTCCATGTACACCCCCCCCCCCTCCCAAAACTGAATCATATAAATGTCTGTATTTAGCTGGCTGAGATCAACTCGTAGTGTTTAAATGCATAAGTTATATATCTATCATATAAAATGAAATATAACACTGAATTGTATACTTCAATCTGACAAACGCACAGCGTTCGCGACTCAGAAAATAATAATAACAACAAATAAACTGATACTTTGGTAAAACCTCCAGCGGTGTGTGAAGGACTTCTTCAATAAGGCGCTGATTTTAAAAATCCACCCCTGTCTAAATATATCTGAGGTCATTTAAAACACTTAAAGAATCTTTTTCGTTTCCAGTTTTTTTTTATAAAGTCATTTTCAAGGTTCTTCCCTTTATAAAAATTAACAATCAAGTAAATATCCCTTCCTTTCTCTTTATAACGCCATATGAACTACTATGTAGTATAATACTGATAAATATGGCAGTTTATATCCAAAGCAGTAATACTTGACCCTCCATTTCGTTAACTCACTAATATTCTACATTCTCCCTCTCTCTCTCTCTCTCTCTCTCTCTCTCTCTCTCTCTCTCCTTGCACCCTTATCCACCAGTTTAATTCATTTACATTTCACTTACTCCCTCTGATATGTTTGTTCAAATTAAGGTAGTTTAATACTTTTAAAACATACAGTATAATATATCATTTCATGCACCTACACGTTTTTTTTTTTTTTTTTTTTTTTTTTTTTTTTTGTCTTCGGTAAAGTAAAAGCCCTTTTTACATGAATGCAACTCAACTTGCAAGATTGTCCTCTTTCACATTCTCTCAGTGACCTGCTGCTGACCTTACAGTTTCGAACACATTGCCACTGTCTCCAGAATCCACCTTGTGCCCATAAAAATTGTTGTTTAGCCTTCTAGACAGCATATACAATCTACTTGACCTTGAAATATTTCTTGCATTGTTTTCATATTGTGCAAGAACTTGTGTTTGCATTGTTATTTTGCTTTCCTTGGATAATCTGATATAATTCAGATGCACCGGTCTAAATGTAATCGAGAACCTATTTAAAAAATTATTGGTTACAACATCCCAGAGTTAAATTTAGGCTTCTTTAGGTGCTTGTTTGCCTCCTTCCTCCCCTACTTCCTCTTCCTGGGTAGACAATTACACCATCATTTCCAGTTCCCTGGCTCAGCATGAAGCTTGTGATTTTAGCCTCTTGGGGGTGCTCCAGTTCAACTAAGGAGAGATGCTGTGGTCTTCCTGCCCCTCGTGAGACACCTAGTAATAGGTGCCTAGGTGAGGGGGCATGTGCGTGGATGGATGGCGTGGAGTCTGATAGATGCCGGCTCCAGGTGAGTTCCAGTACGGGTTGGGTGCACCGAAGAAACCAGAGGAAGTGACAGGCAGTGCCTGAGGGTGAGGAGATACAAAGTTCATTTTCTGCGTATGGGGGTGATAGGAGCTCACATAGGGCAGATCAGAAGGGTATTTGTACATGGCTGACTCAGGAGGATGAGGCTGTAAGGCCTGGGCAATGCCGTGGAAATCAAACTTGTAGGCGTATCGCTTGCCGTGCACCTTGGTCATGATGTTTTTGTCATAGTAGTAGCGCAGAGCACGGCTCAGCTTGTCGTAGTTCATATTGGGCTTGCTCTTACGCTCCCCCCAGCGCCGAGCCACCTCATCTGGGTCGGTCATCTTGAACTCGCCATTTGTGCCCTCCCATGTGATGCAACTCGAGTTTGCGCTGTCCGAGAGCAGCTCCAGAAGGAACTGCCACAGCTGGATCTGACCCGAACCTGTGGAAAGAATTACACAAACACAGACCATTATATTCACACACACAGACACACACACACACACACACACACACACACACACAGACAATTAAAAAAAATTTAATAAGAGGCTGGAGCCTATCTCAGCTAACAGTGGGCGACAGGAGCACACCCTGAACAGCTTGCCAGACCATCGCAGGGCCAACACAGACAACCATTCACACTCACACTCACACCTAGGGGCAATTTGAAACAGCCCGTTATCCTAATGTGTATGTCTTTGGACTGTGGGAGGAAATCGGAATACCCGGAGGGAAACCACAGAGTATGAGGAAAACATGTAAACTCCACACAGCCAACCACTAGCTGCCAAGCTACAACTTAACTGATAATTCAAACATTACCTGGGTTTGCCAGCCTGCTGCTTGTTGGTCCCAAAACCTGGTATGGATCTGCCATATGTAAAGTTATCAGTTAGTGTAATGATTACAATATTTAACTGTTGCATAACAGATAAAGGTTAATATTAATGTAAACTGCTCCGTTATCCTGAGAAATCAGACTATGCATTTCCAACATTAGCTTTGCTCAAATGAAGTGACACATAAAGAAAGAAAAATCCTCACCAAGCTGTGATCTCTGCTCCTCTGTTTTGGTGACAATGGCTGGAGAGGACTGGGAAACTAACAGATATGCAAGGAAGGTTCACAGATATGTATGTTTCTGGCACTGTATAACTAGTTACTGCACCATGATATAAATTCAGCATTGACACCCATCGTTCCATAGACTTATGGTAAATCATTAAATTTTTTTGCCCAGATAACTGGAAAAAACACTGGTGCTAGAATTATTCATTCATTCGTTTTCTGAAGCGCTTACTCCTAATTAAGGTCGCGGGAAGGCTGACGCCCATCTCAGCCGACTCTGGGCGAGGGCAGAGTACACTCTGGACAGCTCGCCAGGTCATCGCAGGGCAGAAACACGCTGACGGCAACCCAGTGGCCTACTTTTTACAAACAAAAGCAGTGGTTCTTTTACATGCCTCTCAGCACAGACAGTGAGAGACATGGCTGGCCTTCGATAACCCAGTTAGCTGCACTGGGGGTTGTTGTTATTATTATTATTATTATTATTATTATTATTATTAATATTATTATCGTTGTTGTTGTTGTTGTTGTTGTTGTGGTTGTGTTGTTGTGAGCACATCTGCCTCACAACAAAGTCCTGGGTTTGGGTGTGTTGCATGTTCCCTCTGTGCTTGTGTGGGTTTTCTCTGGGTACACCTGTTGGCACCCAAAGTCCAAAGACATGCACATTTGGCTTACTGGCTGTTCCAAGTTGCTTAAGTGCCCCTAGGTGTGAGTGTGAGTGTGAGTGTGAATGGTTGTGTGTGTTGCCCTGCAATGGTCTGATGAGCTGTTCAGGGTGAACTCTTCCTTTGGCCAGTGTCAGTTGAGACAGGCTTAGTTTCCCTGTGACCCTAATAGGATTAAGTGGTTTGGAAAACAAGTAAGTGAGTAAGTGACTGAGATTATTATTATTATTATTATTATTTTTATTATTATTATTAGAATTTTTAATTCATTTATTCATTTGCAGAACTGCTTGATCCTATCTATAGGCTGACTCTGGGTGGGGTACACCCTGAACAGCTAGCCAATCCATCACAAGGCCAACACACACAAACATTTACACTCACACTTATACCAAGGGGCTATATTGAACAGTCAGTTACCCTAATCTGCAAGTCTTTGGGCTGTGGGAAGAAACCAGAGTACCCGGAGGAAACCAACACAAGCACAGGGTAAACATGCAAACTCCACATAGAAATGCCCTCGCTGAGCCCAGGACTTGAACCCACGATCTTCACCACCGTGCAACCAATTATTATTATTATTGTTATTATTATTATTATTATTATTATTATTTACCTTTATTGGTTGACGCTGACTGGGGCGGCCATGCAGATCGTCTGGCAGCTTCATATGCCAAATCTAGAAGATAATGGAAATTAGCACA
>JAQMYF010000016.1:6546420-6565868 GCA_030014195.1 Neosilurus mollespiculum
TATAGTCGCGTGAAAATTATACACCCACCACTTTTGCCTAAAACGGCTCCTAATAAAAGGAGTAAAAAATTACTTCTCTATAATTTTTGGGTGAAAATGCTATTGTAGGCAATGAGAACTAAAAAAAATTTCTGAAAAGTATATTGAGGTAAAAGTATGGCTAATAAACAAAAACACTGAAAATACCATTTTTTTTAAATACCAAACTTTAAACCATATGGAATGGTTTAGCGAGATAAGAAATTAAAAAAAATTGTGAACACTATGCCTGAAAGGTTAAATGCTGTAAGAAAGTAAATGGTGTCCACAATAAATATTGACTTTTTGTCTCAAAGATGAGACTGTTATTTTGGTTATTACTATATATTGTTGTTTGTTTACTTATTCTCATCAATATGAGACGATATTACATGAAATCATGGAGATGGAGATGCTTGTGCCCATCTTGTATACGTACACACACACACACACACACACACACACACACACACACACACACACATATATATATATATATATAATTTTTATTTTTTTAAATTATTATTTATTTATATATATATATGGTGTGTGAGAAAAATAAAAGACTACAATTTCATCCCGACAAGCCTGTTTCATGGCTGCCCACTCATCAGGGGATTTATTTAGGGGAAGTGTCTGTCCTCTGACACACTTGTGTGGATTTCCTCCCACAGTCCAAAGACATGCACAGTAGGCGCGAATGGTTGTGTGACTGTTGGCCCTGCGATGGCCTGGCGAGCTGTCCAGGGTGTACCCCGCCCTCGCCCAGTGTCAGCTGGGATGGGCGCCAGCCTTTCCGCGACCCTAATTAGGAATAAGCGGTTTAGAAAATGAATGAATGAGTCCAAAGACATGTACATTATGTGAACGATCTACTCCAAATTCCCCATAGATGTGAATATGAGTAGGTTGTTTATGTTTGTGTTAGTCCTGTACCAGACTGGTTACCTGTTTAGGGTGTAACCCCACCCCTTACCTGAAATCAGCAGTTATTGGTTCCAGGTTCCCTATGATCTTGAAGGATAAGCACTGCAGGTGCATGGATGCATTGAAGTCTGTCTTTTATCCATCCTCCCATCTTTGTTAAAATAACTTCTCCTTCTTTTCGCTGCTCTGGTTAGGGGTTGACACAGTGGTTCACCCTTCTCTATCTCGCTCTGTTCTTTGCATCCCTCTTCATCATGCAAATTACCTGCATGTCCTTCCTCACCACATCAACTTTTCAAAAATCTCTGCCTGAGTATGTGTTTTCCTCCACTTCTTCTTTTCCTTGGAAAAATAGTAGCCCAATTTCCACTGGTACCCTGCAGGCCAACAGTACTTGTGGCGGTCGTTAACTTGGGTCTCGACCGAACAGGTTTGAACATTCTCTTTTGAATCTGTATGTTTGATTGAAGTTTTATGCCGGATTCTGTTCCTGACAACCTCCCCCATTAACCTGGGCTTGGGAATACCACCAAGAACACACTGGCTAGTGTGACCATGTTATTTATGTCTTTCTAGTGAATATGTTCCCAATATGTTAAGTACCATATTTCTGCATTTTTCAAGCTGAAAATATTTGTGGTCATTGTGTGAGATTTTCTTACTGGAATTTCTTGATGTAAATACCCAATACAAATCACCTGGTAAACATTTCCAGTCCTCCATTTTTTTTTGTTGTGCCCTGTACATTTCAGATTTCCATACATTCTAATTCATAAAATATGGAAAGTAGGATGAGAATGTGCATGAAGTAAACAAGTCTCTGAATATAAATACCAGCTGAGTTTATCAGATAGTGGAGAAAGTCTCTGGAGGACGCCGAACCCACTGATAGTTTCCCTCCTTCACATTTCAGGTATGTTTCTACTTCAATACTTCGTTTTTTCCTACCACTTCATATGAGAAATGTTTTCCAGAGACTGATAAGAGGAATCATTTTATACTTTTAGTATTTTTGTATTCTTTAGAGTGGAGCTGTACAGAAATCTTAACATTGACAGGGGACAGGGAACATTAAAAAGAGAATCATGAATAAGTTTTATAAAAACAAACTACAGCTTTAGAATCAAAACCACTAATAAATTCACAAAAAATATTTTTGTAAATATTTTAGTGCTGCAGGACATTTTTTAAAGAGCACCTATTTATAATAAAATACATAACTAACCAGTATATGATCACTAACCCTGGCTTTACACCAGGGCATGATGTCCACGATCTGCACGAGTAAAAAAAGCATGGAGCTCCATGATTTATGGGAATGATTGGAGTACGTTTGGGGTATAAAACGAAGGAAGGGTGAATCCAAGAGAAGAAACTTGAAGAAATTGTGTTTGCAATTTCATCAAGATCTGCTATATGTCACAATATGGTCTGTTACGCTCTGTTAAGCTAAGATTCCCATGTTCTATCATGATTGGCATCAAATGGTAATACACTGTAATTACTAGAATGACTAGTTTAGCATCTACTGCCTATGCATTCCAAATGCTTGGAAGTTTAACTGAATATGAAGTGTGGTTGGCAAGGCACTGTCAAAGGATCTCAGGGATAAATTTGTAGATTATAATGTCAATAATAATCATGAACTGATTCAAAAGCAGGAAAGGGCCAGTCTGTGTCTGAATACTCAGTATGTACTAACAATGGTTAAGTCAGCCCTCCCCATGTTCGATGAGTATGCAAGTGACTACCAAACACAAAACCTGGAGTCAATATGCCACCATCTTACCTGTTCTTTGAGCTGAATGTTTGAAGAATTTGCATTAGTTTTAGCACAAACTTACAAACAAATTCAGTTCAGCTTAAGTTTACAAAAATGTTTAAATATCACTCCTCATACATGCTCATGATTTACAGATTACTTTAGTGCTATTAGACTTTTTAGTGTGATTAGATAAACTATTATTGCTATATCAGTGCTATCATTGTAGACACAGCTTTTCCAAAAATTAAACCCCAAAGGCAAATCCAGTCAATTCACGGTATACGTGATTTTTGTTTCATCAAAAAATAAGTGAGTGAATAGATTCTAGTCTAGTGGCAACAAAATTCTCAATTTCAAGGCATTATGGGACATTTTTAGCTGGGGATACTACAGGTTTGAATTCAGCACCCTTTACTAACCCAAATAATTAGTACGTCATCCTATGTACTTTTTTTTTTTTTGCAGACTAATAATATAGAAGTACGAGTATTTGGATGTAGCCCTAGTCACCAAGGAGCAAAGAATTTCCAGTTTGTCATTAAATGTGTGAGAAAATTATGGAAATGTTTAAAATCAATGTTCCTTAAAGAAAGATTAAAAGGGATTTGGATATTTCACCCTCTGTGGTGTGAGAAAGTTAACCGATGGAAGGAATCTGGAGAAATTACAGTGTGTAAAGGGTAAGGGCACAAACCGAAGCTGAACCCCTGTGATCTGCAATCCCTCAAACAGCACTGTCAAGAACATTCTACATTTTATTTTTGATTTGGGGTTGTACATTATTGATGACTCCCTGGTAGTTATTTGGGTTTAACTTAAATATAATCACTTTAACTTTAAATATAATAGTACATTTGCTAATTCTACGGCACAAAACTGTCAAAACTCACGGCGGAAGTCAAAGTGCACAGTGGAAGTCAGTATTTCATGGCAGAAATCAAAATGCACCAATATCAATATGGGTGGGTTTACCAGTGTGTAAATAAATCATTATTTGAAGATGTGCGCTACGCGTGGTAAAGCTGTACATTTTGTTTTATGTTTCCATTGTGAAAAGTGCCTGACCCTGCAATACAGCACTTATGTTCTCAACCAAAAGACTGGATCGGAGGAGTGTCCTTAACCTCACACATTATCCTTTAGCTGTCTGTGGAATTATAGACACTGTGTTTTATGTTTCTGCTGTGCTTTATACACTTCTCAAACAATCTGATATGGCAGGGAAATGCATGCTGTGTTCCTCTTAATTATAGTGTTGTCAAGCTGTCTACCCGAATGCTCGAAACTATGACTTGATTAATAATTGACTATGAAAATGTCACTTGAATATGTGTTTCTTGAGTTAAGTGTAATCACTCTAAATTAGTGTAGTCCTGCAGTCTTACTATATAATGATTTGAGGAAATGAACTTGAACGAATTGCAAAAATCTGATTATGCACAAATACACACAAAATTCCCATCAAATCCAATTTTCGAGGGCTGGATAGAACAAACTAACAATGAATGAAACAAAATCAAAATGATGTGAAGACTTATCATTAACACAACAGAGCAAATGTTAGCACATATTAACATATATTAATGAATGCTTTAACAGATAAATAATGAGCTGCGCACACGCTCTCCATGTGATTCACAAATATATACTGATCACGCCACGTTTGTGCGCAGGTATAAACCATTAACTCACTGACTGAACAAATTAAGCGAGTTGTTAGGATGCCCAGAAAGTTTGGGTTGGAGCTGATGCCCCAGAAGATGCAGCCATCACTCAGACAATCATCCAACCCTCTACCACCCACACCTTCCCCTGAAAAAGCAGCTATATCCCAGGTAGCCTCAAGATCTGGGTATCCCAGTCCCAACTTTTCACTAGCCTCCGACAGAACGTTTCTCCCACTCCATCCAATGTCTCAACTGCCTCCAAATTCTCAACAGTGCCAGCAGGGAAACCCAAGAATCCCAGGGTCATGAAGAAAGAATTAATACTCAGGAGTGTGGATGGTGAGCAGTGTGAATGATGAGCAAGAAATCTGCTTAGAAATTAACTCGCTTGTGGTGGACAAATGAGGCCGTTCCGGTAATTAGCTGCAATCTTACTTGTTCCCATAGCGCATATGGAGATTTCCTGCTGCACAAGGGCTGCTTGCTGGCATATGCATCAAAAATTTTTATGCACGCTCAAAAATTCACAATGAATGGCACAAATAACCATGTACAAAAATGCTGGCATACGCTGGGCCAATTCATTAAGGTATGAAGGCCGCTTTACCTTTGCCACATTTTGATTGGGTATTATGGATTCACCACAATTTCCTCAAAACATGTTGAATGGTCATGTAATACCTATTCAATTCATAGTTTCAAGCATCCACTTAATTGGCACATCACGAACATAACAACTAATGTTGAAGACACAGTTTGACAACGCTGTACTTAAGGTGAACACAGCAATCACTTCCCTGCCATATCAGAACACTGGAGAAGTTATAATGGATATGGACCAATAATTGTTCATAATGAACATTCTACCATATACTCCTGTCAGTGGATTAAAAGTGGATGTGAACTGTGGCACCTGCCAAGGACTAGGATATATTAGGCAGCTAGTGAGTCACAGAAATGGCCCCACTAGGTACGGAGCAATGAATGAATAAACACATGAACTCTGTGAGCAGGTAAACCCACTGATTCAGAATGTAGTGCTCCAGGGTACAATAACTGTTTACCATCTTGGCAATGCAGTTAGTTATTCAGACTAACTCCTCTGAATCTGGGTTCTGTCTGTTCTGTCTCAATATGTTTTATGAATGCTAAATATTTTACCCTCCAGAGTCCTCTTAATCTCAAACTCCTTGCTACGTCACTGCTTTTTTTCAGTTTTGCTGCAGTTATTGTTTTGATCAGGAAGACTGAGGGATTTTATTCATGTTTCTTATTTTTTCCCAAAAGCACATCAGTGATGGAGCAGCATCTGTTCATACTCCTGTTTTTAACAGGTGAGTGGTGTGTGTGTGTGTGTGTGTGTGTGTGTGTGCGTGTGCGTGTGTGTGTGTGTGTGTTCATGTTTAATAATGTGTATAAAGTTATAAAATGCCTCCCAATATAAAATGATTTCCAATAATTTACAAAGAGGAGTCACATGACAGCCTCATTATCCTAAACTGATCCCTGTTGTCTCCAGATTCTATCAATTGGGACTGTAATAATAGTGCACTCAACAAATAACAGTTACAAGTTATACATGTATAGGCTTAGTTTTTTTTAAGCAGACATACTACTCGCCAATTCCTGTGCAGATGTTTTTTTTTTGTTGCAAGTGATTAGCTTAAATTAAATGCAGGCAGAGGTCAATCAGGGACCTTTATATAAAGGAACGAGTAACTGCACTTTTTCTAGATGATGGTGTTTGTTTCCCTCTCTTGCTCTCAGTTTAGCTCATGTGGAATACCAGTACACACTAATTTGACATACTTGCGTGAACAATTAATGACCAACAGCAGGATGCAAGAGCATTTTACAGTTTTAGCCACCTGCTAGCTCGGCCACACTAAGCTTTACCTTCTTATCTCCATAATAAAATACATAAAAGGACAAGATCTCAGAGCTCAGTGGTCTGAACCCAAAACATGCTTAACATCGGGATGTTCCATAAAAATCCCAAGCATAATGCAATCCTACCTGTGTTTCAGCATGTCTATCGATCTTTTATGGAATTTGGTGGTGATTACTAGCAAGAAAACTTTTTTAATTATTCCAGAATGAATGCACCTGAACCTTCCTGCTGATCAAAATCCCACTATGTCGCATCACAGAATGGTAATTTGGTACAAGTATGGATGTCATGATGGGAACAATGCAGATTCTAGTCCTTCTATACTGGTGCCAGTGTCAGTCAATCTTGCAAACAACACAGAATAGGCCATCCAGAAATCAGAGTTAAAACATTGGTGCATTTCATACATGTCCCATCTCGTATTCTTCCACTTGGTACAGGGTCGGGTTGCGGGGGCATTAGCATAAACAGTCAGGTCCAGATGTCCCTCTCCCCAGCCACCTTCTCCAGCTGTTCCGGGGGGAAACAGAGGCATTACCAGACCAGCCAAAAGACATAGTCCATCCAGCGTGTTTTGGGTCAACCCCGGGGTCTCTTCCCAGTTAGACATGCCTGAAACACAACACCAGGGAGGCATTTAGGAGGAATTCTAATCAGATGCCTGAGCCACCTCAAATGGCTCACCTCAACACGAAGGAGCGGTGGTTCTACTCCGAGGATGGCCCAGCTTCTCAATCTCTGAAGGAGAGCCACACTACCCTGCAAAGGAAGCTCATTTCAGCCACTTGTATCCGTGATTTTGTTCTTTCGGTCAGTACCCAAAGCTTGTGACTGTAGGTGAGGGTAGGAACATAGATCGACTGGTAAATTGAGAGCTTTGTCTTTTGGTTCAGTTCCTCTTCACTACGAAAGACCGGTACAAGCTCCGCTTTACAGCAGAGGCTGCACCAATCCACCTGTCGATCTCCCCTTCCCCGTCAACAAGACCCCGAGATAAGTAAACTCCTCCACTTGCAGCGGGACCTCTTTCTAGACCTGTAGGGTGCATTGCAATCCTCCATGGCCTCCAACTTAGAGGTGCTGATTCTCATCCCAGCCGTGTCACATTCAGCTGTGAATCGCTCCAATGAGAACTGGAGGTCCTGGTTTGATGAAGCCAAAAGGACAACATCAACCACAAAAATCAGAGACGAGATCCTATGGCCACCAAACCAGAACCCCTCAGAACCGGTGACAAATGACAGCCTTGGCACTGTCATTTAAATGAATTTGCCTTGTTACAAATGCCGGCGGGCTGTGGTCACCCGGTGGTAGGACGCTGGATTACTGATTGCAAGGTCGGGGGTTCAAGCCCCACTATCAACGGATTGTCACTGCTGTCCCCCAGTGCAACTAACTGGGTTATCAAATGGAAGCTGTGCATGCTGTCTGTGGTAAGAGGCATGTAAAAGACCCATGGCTGATTTTCGTCAAGAGTAGGCTGTATAGCCATCAGCGTGTTTATGCCCTGCGATGGCCTGGCGAGCTGTCCAGGGTGTACTCTGCCCTCGCCCAGAGTCGGCTGAGATGGGCGCCAGCCTAATTAGGATTAAGCATTCAGAAAATAAATGCATGAATGAATTTGGCTGAATGTTTTGGATTGTTAACCTCCTGATACACGACACGAAGTCCAAAACAACTTGCATTTCACTTAATTGTGACAGAAGGTCTACTAAATTTCTTAAGCACTATATTAAACCATTTATTCTTTAGAACGGTAATGGAAAATGTCTATGCAAAACACTCCAGGTAATATAACAATAACCATTAAAGTACTTATAAAGTTTCAGTTAAAGCTTGGAGAATAAATAAAAATCATCTTCAGGTCATTAATTTAACACTTGAATTCCAAGATAAGATTTGTTAATACAAACAAACAAACAAATAAACAAGCAGCAACAAAAAACACTGAACAAGTCCATTAAAAGCTGGCGCCATACCGCTAACATCACCATTCAAGCAATCTTAAACCATAGTTGTGAGTTGAAATTAGGCTTAAAATCAAAAATCTATCACAACATGTTTAATATTGTAATTAGTATTGTTTGTGGTTCGAGCCTATTTTTTATTATTATTATTATTATTATTTTATTTATTTATTTTTTAGTTTTTTACAGTTTACTCAATATTCACTCTCAAGGATGGAAATTCCACACTTCCAAAATTTTACAGAGAAATTGCTTTTTACAGTGTTAACCCATCTGGAGATGAGTTTCTTTTTGTTACCCTTTTTGTCATCATGTTGATGTTTTTTTCTAAACTGTCTGGACAGTCAGAATAGGAAAAAGGAAATTTACAAAGCGGCAAAAAGGAAATCTTGTTGCGCTGCCATGGCAAGAAGGGTGTTACCCCCTCCCGCTCAAATCTGTTCTTTCGGACAGTAAAAACGATGTATTTTTTTAAAAAGTCATATAATTTTAAAACTTACCTTGATAGTGCTCGCCATGGTAGCACAGGACTATATAGTCCCGTTAAAAAAATAAATTTAAATTGCAGTGTGTATGTGTGAGGTTTTTTTTCCTAGCGATGAGTGTGTTAAGTTGAGGTTCCACTGAGCGGTATTTGGAGCGGATGAGATTGTGCTAACACTGGAAGTGAAGTCAACCAATAGCAGGAAGAGCTTTCTATTGGTTCTGGCCACAGCTCGAAGAAACAGGATATTTGGGAGAGGAGAGATAAGAAAGCCTGAAACAATGTTGGTATCCTGTAAACCATGCGTGTGGTTACTTTAAGAGACAGAGCAAAAAACCTAAATTCACTTCACCTACCCTGGGGTCTCCCCGACAAAGGGGCATCCTGGACAGTCTGATAGCCTTTTAGATGTTACAGTTTTAATCTCAGCTACAGTTTTCTCAATAGTTATCCACGATATTTCCAAAACGTAAAAGTATGGCAAACATAATAACAAAATGGTTAGCTTGGGAAACTGCAGTATCATGAAAAATATCCTGGTTAGGTATTCAGACTTTAAAATTCACAATATCGAAATGTAATCTGGGATCTGAGTGCTGCGCATAGTGTAAATGTCTGTTAGGTTAATGGTTATGTAAGGTTATAAAACTGTTTAAAAGGTTAAGGTCAAGAAGAGGAAGAAGGAGAGGAAACTCATTCACTTACTCATGCATTTGCAGAATCACTTAATACTATTATGGTCTCGGAGAGGCTGGAGCCTATCCTAGCCGACCTTAGAGCAAAGGCACTGCATACCTTGAACAGCTCACCAGATCATCGCAGGCCCAACACACACACAACCATTCACACCCACACCTAGGGGCAAGTCGGAACGGCCAATTAGCCTAATGTGCATGCCTTTGGACTGGAGGAGATCCACGCAAGCACAGAAAGAGCATGCAAACTCTAAACAGAAGCACCTTTGCCCGGGACTCGTACCCACTCCTACCTTCTTGCTGTCAGGCGGACGTGCTGACCATTACAGAAAGGAAACTGGGAAATCTAAATAGCTAAAGGAAAAAAGGGGAAAATAAAAAAAGGTGCGGAACAAAAATTACCTATTTAAATATGGGTGAAGGTGTGGTAAGCACTGAACATCTCACCAGTCCATCACAGGGCCAGTATACATACAACCTCCAACACTCATATTCCCACAACTAGGGTCAATCTGGATCAGCCAATTGGCCTAATGTGAATGTCTTTGGTCTGAGAGGAAACCAGACTTCCTGGAGGAAACCCACATAAGCATGCAAATTCCACATAGAAACGACTTCGCCAAGCCCGGGAATAGAACCCAGGACTTTCTTGCAATGAGGCGGACGAGTTAACCGCTACACCACCATGCTGCCCAGTACTATACACTCACTCACTGCTTAATCCTATCAAGGATGCAAGAGGCTGGAGACCATCTCAGCCGACACTGGGTGAACACCCTGAACAATTTGCCAAATCATTGCAGGGTCAACACACTCACACCTAGGGGCAATGTGGAACAGCCCATTATCCTAATGTGCATGTCTTTGGTTTGTGGGAGGAAACCAGAGTACATGGAGGAAACTCCATGCAAAAACATCCTCGCTGAGCCCAGGACTCGAACCCAGGGCAAACCCAGGACAAGTGAGGCATAAGAGCTGACACACCTATGCTGCCCTGTAGTATACAATGTACTAAAATTATTTATGTATGAAATGGAGAAGAGCAGACAGAAAGATAGAAAGATCTGATACAGACAGGATGCAGATGAAGTGATATAGTAGCTGGGGAGGGAGGGAGGGAGACATTTTATACAGCAATATTCTTCTTACAGTAAAAACAATTCAGTCCCTCACCATACTGAACTTAAAGATCTCGACCAAGTGCCCCGCTGCTTGTAGTAAAGCTGTTATTATACAGCAACACACTCAACATCACACATCACCTCATATTCATGTGGGTATCGGTGCCAGAGTGATGTTACAGTTGTTGTGTGTGCATGTGCTCAGTGGTGTGTTGATGCTTGTGTGAGCAGTGGTGTGTTTCTGGGCTGCAGATGGTATTGTGTAATGGCAGTTGCTTTGAGGAAGTTACAAGAGTAGTCTAAAACATTTTGTAAGCAGTTCAAGACAAAAAAAAAATAATAATAAAAACACTTTATTTGGTTTAAACTGCCAGCCTGGTTTCTGGCGGTCAGATATAAACCTAAAGAAACATTCATTAATAATTACACTGTAATTATGCAACTTCGCTGGAAATTCGGTAATACAGTTGTTTTTTCCGCCGAATGTTCTAAAGAGATTACATAAAAACGATTTCAACATATTTGATAGTTGGGAACAAGGCAATAAATATTGCAAGAGGGTTAATTCTGCAACAACATGAGAGCAACATGATGCAAAATAAGGATAAAAATCCCCACAGTTTGAACGCACACTTCCAACTCAGGTAAACAAAAAAAAAAAACTTTTAAGATCTTATAATAAAACTTATAATTACTTATCATTTGGTAAAAAATGCTTTATGCAAGAATTTATATTAGCCTGGCAATCACTACAATGGCGGCATGATGGCATAGTGTTTAGCACGTCTGTCCCACAGCAAGAAGCTTCTGGGTTGGAGTCCTGTGTTCGCAAGGGCGTTTCTGTATGGAGTTCGCATGTACTCCTGGTGCTTGGATGGATTTCCTCCGGGAACTCCGGTCTCCTCCCTCAGTCCAAAGACATGCATATCAGGCTAACTGGCTGTTCCAAATTGTCCCATGTGTGACTGTGAGTGTGAATAGTTTGGAATGTGTTGTCCCTGCGTCAGTCTGTTAAGCTCTTCAGGGTATACCCTGCCCTTATCTGCTGTCGGCAGAGATAGGCACCAGGCTCCTCGCGAGCCTAATAGGACTAATGAGTAAGTGAGTGATTAGCTACGTAACTGCCAACAATGGAACCTTATAATACCTTTGCTTCTTTGTTTTTCTCCCTGTTTTTCTCCTTGTTTTTCTCCTTGTTACCTGATAGTTTATTCTTTACATTCTGGACAGTCGTACTAAGCATTTCACTACACATTGTACTGTGTATAATTTGTATGTGACGAATAAATTTGAATTTGATTTGATTAATATATTAATAAAACTAACTAGTATTTATATTGAATAAAGTTCAATAAAGTCTAAAGTTCGCTAAACGCTACACTTATTACCAAGTGACAAAGTGCACTTTTGTTTTCACAAATAATAATCTGTACATAACTACACCACTTCAATTACCGACAACTTGACATCCATCAATCCCATCCATTTGCCGATCCGTGTAATCCTACTAAGGTTGTGAGGGGGCCGACTTCGGGAGAAGGTGGGGTACACCCTGAACAGCTTGCCAGTCCGTCACCGTGGCAAGGAAACCCATGCAAGTACAGGGAGAACATGAAAACTCCACATCGAAACACGCTCGCTTGACCTTCTTGCTGTGAGGCAGACGTACTAACCACTATGCCACCATGCCGCCACAAGTACTCTCCAGACCTATCAGTGGGTTCAGATTTACATTTCTAACTCTCATCACTCCACAGTTTAATTTAAAGTTACTGAATATTTCATAGCATTACGAAATAACAAACTGAATAAAATACTGAATACTGAACAATATAAATTCAATAACAAATTAAATTAAAATTAAATAACAATATGATAATCTTTAAAATTACCATAATATTATAAGTGTCTCAAGTAAAGTAAAATGACAATAAGGTCAAGTCTGTTGGGCTTTTTCACCTGAGCCTACTGGCTCATCAGAGCTGGAGTTTATGCCAGGCTTCTGTAGCACGAATCGACTAGGAGTTGTACTCCTCATGGACGGGACGCTAGTCCATCACAGGTTACCTTCCCAGTATTATTACTGGTACCCATATATACTGCTGGGTGGAAAGAGGTACACTTGTGGTTAAGAGCTTGTCCAGGGGTCTTAGAATGGTGGGGGGGTCTAACGGGAATTCAAACCCACAACCTCTCCATCACGAGCACTCAAACCCTACACCACCGGCTCCACAAAAAAATGCCAATAAAGCATATAGAAAGGTCACACTCAACTTGCCCAAACCTATGTTACAACAAGATTGTAAGTTGCTATAAATTAACTGGAGCTTTAGCTGATATTCATTCATTCACTCATTTTCTGAACCGCTTAATCCTAATTAGGATCCGTGGGGAGGCTGGCGCCCATCTCAGCCGACTCTGGCACACCCTGGACAGCTCACCAGGCCATCGCAGGGCAGAAACGCGCTGACGGCTATGCAGCCTACTCTTGATGAAAATCCGCAATGGTTCTTTTGGTACCACAGACAGTGAGAGACATGGCCGGCATTTGATAACCCAGTTAGCTGCACTGGGGGGGGGGAGCAGTGACAACCCGGTGATATTGGGGCTTGAACCCCCCCGACTTTGGGATCAGTAATCCAGCACCCTACCACCGTGTCACCACTGCCCCTTGAGCTGACATTGTTCCAGTTTATAAAACTATAATAAATAAATAAGTTATAGTTCACTAAGAATTATTTTTATTTTATTTTATTTTATGTTTATATACAGTTATATTATAATGATTGTTGTGCTGGCACTGGTTCTGAGTTGGCTCAACTTGAGAACCTTCAATGAAACGGTTTGCTTTTTCATGTCATTATGTCACTGTTTACGCCTCTGCATTACCAGCAATGCCAGCACCAAGCACAACACCACCAACAACATTATTCAACTATATTGTCTTTTTTGTAAAAAGTACTGAGTAATGAGTAACGCTTGTAGCGTTGCTCTTTGCAAACCTTTATTCACACATGACTTTAGTTGGTCTTAATAATCACACGTTCAGCCCTTAAGTAAGCAGTGTTTGGTTCCAGCCATACCAAGTCTTGGTGCTACTCTCAACCAGGATTCCCAGCTAGTAGTCATTTGTGAATGTGAAGAACTGGTTCAAGATTAGGCACCGGTTCTTAGCTCAGGTTGAATGAATGAATGAATTATCGACGCTGCAGGAAAAAGTCCTATCTCACACACTATAGCAGGGTCATCAATTATATAACTGCCATTGAATCCAGATCCATCAAGGTATTTCAGCAGGTTGGAGCCTATCTCAGCCAACTCTGGGCGAAGGCAGGGTACACCCTGAACAGTTCGCCAGTCTGTCACAGGGCCAGCACACAACCATTTACTCTCACCCCGAGGGTCAATTTGAAACAGCCAATTAACCTCTCATGCCTGTCTTTGGATTGTGGGAGAACACCGGAGCAAACACAGGCAGAACATGCAAACTCCACACACGAAAAGCCCTCGCCAAGCCCAGGACTCAAACCCAGGACCTTCTTGCTGTGAGACGGACATGCTAACCTCTATGCCACCGTGCTGCCAGGTCCTATTCATTTGTGTCCAGTTTACTTGAAAGCAACTCACAAAGAATGAACAAAAGTTTACACAAACTTTGTATATAATTTTTTCAGTTGCCCTCTCTGTTCTAATCACGTTCTCTCACTCACTCATTTACCAAACCATTTAATCCTATTAGGGTCGTGGCAGCCTGAGAGCTATCTCAGCCGACACTGGGCAAAGGCAGGGTACACCCTGAACAGTTCACCAGACCATTGCAGGGCCAACACACACACGCACTCACACACACACACACACACACACACACACACACACACACACACACACACACAGACACAAACACACACACAAACCATTATAGTTAATAAATATTGTTAAAGTCATATAGTTAAAGTGATTCACACCCACACTCACACCTAGGGGCAATCTGGAACAGCCAGTTAGCCTAATGTGCATGTCATTGGACTGTGGGAGGAAACCAGAGTACCTGGAAGAAACGCACAGGGAGAACATGCAAACTACACACAAAAATGCCCTCGCCAAGCTTGGGACTCGAACCCATGACCTTCTTGCTGTGAGGCCGGCACAGTACTAACCACTACTATGTTTAAGGACATTGAAAAGAGAAGTATGTGTTTATTTTCTGCTTCCAGTTCAAAACAGATGTCTCATCTGTACAGAGTCTGTGCCTCTAGTCAAAACAAGGTGAAAGAAGAAATAACCATTGTTATGTTTTGTCTTATTTATAGCCATGGACTAATCAAAAAATAGCTTTAAAAAGGGTTAAACGGTAACTTTTGTCATAATTCAGTCATGTTAGTCGCTTCTCTGGAGCTTTATGAGCAGGGACATTTATACAGATGGACCGTCACAGATTTTACTTAAAGTTTAAATAAAAATACGAATAAAAGCACACATCTCGGCTTATTGTGGGATTTTTATTATAACATATCTAACAAATCCCCTGCTGTGTGTTGTGTGAAATTGGTTGTGTATAAGAGATTACATGTTGTGTAATACAACAGGACAGAATTCTATGTCATCCATTTGTCTACATTTCTGTGTTTCTCTTTTTCTTTCTCACTTTCTCGAGTGATGTTTGATTTTTATGGTATCCTGCAGGATGTCTGTAGGAAGTCACCTTTGCTCTTTCTCTAACTGAGCTGAGTGTCCAAGTCTCTATGTGTGTATGTGTGTAAGAAAAGTGGAAATGCTCTTCAATGGGGGGCTGGGAAACAGGGCAGGGCCCTTCCACAGGAATGTCCTGTACAACACACACACACACACACACACACACACACACACACACACACACACACACTCACTCGAACACCCACTCACATAACTTTATTGCCACTATAAATACACATTTCAAGTCTTCTTAACTCTGCTTTCTATGCAACATTTCCTTAAGTTCATTCAGCTCAGAAAGCAAGAGCGTAAATGCATTTACTCACACACACACACACACACACACACATACACACACACACACGCACACACACACACACACACACACTTGTGTCATTTTGTGAATTGGTCAAAGTGCATCATAACCATTTGGAGATCACAAACTACCTTCTCACAGCACCCCCTACAGGCTTACACTCTTACTGCACCTGGTTGACTAAGAATTGAAAAACCAAAGGGATTGAAAATAATGGTGTGTGTGTGTGTGCACGCGTGTGTTTGTGTGCAGCTCTCCATACCCTGGTGGTGGTCTATGAGGCCCTGAGGGTATCAGATTATCATCATCTCCAACCACAGCCTTTAATAGCAATACTTACTGCAGTAATGAAGCAGACTTTAAGAGCTCATTAATACCCTCCTTATGACATTAGCTTTAATACAGGCACATTCATGGTGCATGACACTAGAATCAAATCTGAACCAATGTTTATGGTACCCTTCTCTTATTTAGAACCTGGGTAGGGAAATAGGTTGCTTCATATATTTAACAAGTACACATGTAGCCTACTTGGTAAATACCAGTGGTAAACCTGCATTTTATTTTAAGGTTTCAGTAAATTCTATGCTGTTAAGAATACCATTTATGATGGATTAGATCACAGCATGTACTTTACCCATTACACAACCTAAACACGCATTTGCTATAACTAATAAGCACGTAAATGCACAGAAAGTACTAAAACATTTATCCAGAGAACCATAGTGAAATCCACAGAACCATAATGAAAATCCAAGCAATTAGGCTATTTAATAAGTATATATAACTCTGGGTCCAGCAATTTCCTAGATGGTCAGTAACAACATTGGTGGTGTAGCAATATGATATTGAATTAATAATTAATCTTAAATATAATTTTTTTTCTTCATGTTTCTGCTAATAACAGTTTCCATATGTTCGGGACTTGGTAAGCATGTCATGGTGTTCTAGCTGTGTCTTGTACAGGACGTGTATGGGGTATGGTGTATTGATACCCAGTGAAAGAAATATGATGTAGAGTTGATGCTGAAGCAGACATTTCTAACTATGAGTCCTAATGGGCTTTTGAGGGAGTCATCTGGAGGAACTACAACTTTTATGCAGCCGGTTGTATTGTGGATAGTTTTCCTTTCATGACCGAGCTTACCTATGTGCATCAAGGGGGTCTGAAATTTCTTACTTCTGCATGTAAATTATTTTCATGTGCTTTTAGGAGATCTTGAAGGTTCCTACAGTTTTTGCAAAAATTGCTGGAAAGCTGCTTCAATACCTGTATTTTATGTATATTTAGTTAATCAAGCACATTTCATTATTTTTTACTACTTTTACTAATTATTTTGATCCAGAATTTGATGTTACATGATTGCAACAAGTCTTTTGTCCAGCCTAAAATGAATATGCTCGACTTTTATTGGCTGTTAAAAGTATAAATAAATGTACAATTTCCTGTTGCTTTCACAAAACAATCTGTATACATGTAGGATTAATGTAAGGCAGAGTTGATGAAAATCAGTTAATCAAAAGAGAAGTTATCAATCAAAACTTTTGTTGATAACTGTATGTCTGAGATAGAGGTCATGGAAAACAGCCAGTTTAAGCGACTTTGAATAAATCTTTATTATAATTTTCATGAAACCTAAAGATTGTTCTGTATTGTTAACGATTTAGAAATCAAATCGTAAATCCAGTACAGTGAACTGAATCTAAGCATGACCAGGGTGTATCATTACCCACCTACTATTTAATGCAAATACAGGACTTAAATGCATCAAAGGGGAGCAGCCTCGCCCTAAATCTGCACAGAAAGACATCGAGACGTTATCTACCTCCAAACTGTCATACGCCCCAAACACTGTGAACACTGTTAACTTCATCTCTCCCACATTCACTCTGTGCCCCTGCACAATGATGTCCCTGGTCAGAGGTAAGTGCCGTAGTTGATCTGATATGCTCTTATCCAGGCCGGAAAGGAGGCACCCAGAGTTCACTTGAATTGGACCCTGAAATATACAAATCATAAAATCTTCATTACCTGCAGCTGATTATGAAATAAATGACTCTTTATTATCAGATTTAAATAATCCATGCTGAAACAGGGAGGAGGCACAGAGTAATTGCTTGTGACGGTGGTGGAGGTGGTGATGTTGGGGATGGGGGTGGGGGGGGGGGGTGGGGGGTAAGCTAAAATTATTTTTAGATAGAAAATACATTACCTGCTCCAGCTTAATGAGTAGGATGCAACACAGGGTATGATTTATAAGGTAAAGCATGCACAATACACTGAGATTCACAGTGTATAATAAAATACGGGGCGGCATGGTGGCGTAAACCTTAGCACGTCCGCCTCTCAGCAAGAAGGTTTTGGGTTCATGTCCCGGGCTTGGAGAGGGCGTTTCTGTGTGGGGTTTGCATGTTCTCCTTGTGAGTCGACATCATCCCATAATACCTCTGGGTACTCTAGTTTCCTCCAACATTCCAAAGACATGCACAGTAGTCTAATTGGCTGTTTAATTACACACATGCACAGTAGTCGAATTGCCCCTAGGTGCGAGTGTGTGTGTTGGCCCTGTAATGGAAAGGCAAGGTGTACAGAATGTACTTTCCCTTCACCCAGAGTCGGCTGAGATAGGCTCCAGCGCGACCCTAGTAGGATAAAGTGGTTGAACAAATGAATGAATGAATGATAAAACACTCTGCATACCAACTGCTGTCTTTTTTCATCTCTCAGGTCACCCTTCTGAAGAACTTTGGTCAGGATTCCACTTGTGCGTTCTGTCTGTTTGCACAAGTTTAAAATCCAGTTTAAAACCATAAATGCATACGTGCACGTCACAAAAACACATGTAACAAAGGCCCTGACGTTCACAGCACAACGTCACGCGGTATATTGACTCGGAAAGGTTCCTGTTAACCTCACAATGTTCTGTCTGTGTTAGCATCAGGAACAGTCTTGGTATTTTTGATCACACTGAGCATGTGTGATCTTTCTGTCATACACACCAGGCGATGTTTGACCTTGTAGCTAAAAAGTAGCCTGCGTAAACTCCCGACTTATTTAACAGACTGAGTCACACACAAGATACTCACTATAAATGACAAGTTTTTGGACTGGGGTAAGAAGGCACATGAAAAGCAAAGCTGATCTCAGTAAGAAAGGAGCAGCCTGGATGATATGATCCTCCTTTATGGTCTTCTGGTCATTTCACGTGTAAAACATGTCTAATGCTCCAATCCATTATTCGCAACTAGAAACATGGGACATGGAACGATCATACAGCACACCTGACGGTACAATAACACTGCGGTGCACGTGCTCGGGGAACAATAAACAAAATTCCTTTTGTACTGTGTAATACTTCATAAAACTTGATTTTACTTAATGAGCAGCTTTTGGGTTGTGAAAAGGGGTTTTATCAGATAAATAGACAGAGGAGACAGACAGACAGACAGACAGATAGATTGATAGACAGAGACAGACAGACAAACAGGTAGATAGATAGATAGACAGATAGATAGATAGATAGATAGATAGATAGACAGACAGACAGACAGACAGACAGACAGGTAAGCAGATAAATAGATTGATAGATAGATGGATAGATAGATAGATAGATAGACAGACAGACAGGTAAGCAGATAGATAGATAGATAGTAGGGATGTGAATCAAACGACAGCTCACGATTCAATTCGATTCTGATTCTTGGGGTGACAAATCGATTCAGAATCGATTCTTAATTCAAACCGATGTTTGATTCATAACCATTACAAACACAGGGTGCCAATTTCATGAGTAACGACTAACTTCTTCTATAAGCTAGGAACAACTATTCTATAAGAAAGAAAGAAATGATATTACTAGACGGCTGGTTTTATAGATGTACTGATCCGCTTTGCTCAATCAGAG
>JAQMYF010000016.1:6590225-6602886 GCA_030014195.1 Neosilurus mollespiculum
AAAGATATCTTTATATATACTACATTATGTTGCCTGTTCATTTTGACTGAATATAAAGGTTTCCTGGTGAAACCACCCCAGCTCACAGGCTTAGTATCACCTGTCCTCCATCTTGTTTTGGTTCTACCTCTTTCCTCTATCTGTTTATAGTAACAATATCAAGATCGCATGACTAGAGGAACGATCTTGTGCATGTGTGAGAACACCAATTTGCAGAAAGTGGAAACGCCTAAGATCGAGTTTTAAGAAACAGAAGAATGGATATGATTTCAAGAGAAATAAAAAAGATGGTGATGTTATTAATATCATGGCGCCTGGTGCAGGGGTCATTAACACTCGCATACAGAAGTAAACAAATGATTTATATGATTATTAAATATACCTGGGAAGTGACTGGACCCCTTTAATAAATGATGCTGAGGGTCATATTTAAATGCCACAAGGGTCCTTTACCTGAGGTAATGAGAGAGGTACTGACGTGAATGATGGTCTTAATTAATCATTTCCCACTGTGAGATTAACATTTCCGTACACTTAGTAAGCAGTGCTGTTTGTACTTTTAAAGCTGGGGTTGGTACATTTTTATTCGGATACACAAACTGCTATATTGGTTAAAATGGTCTTTACACCGTGACAGCAATCAATAATTTATGAGATCTTAAAAGGTCGAAAAAAACACGTCTTCTGTTGCCACTTTAATCCTGCCTCAAGGTCTGCTGGGAAATATCCAATCAAATGCTCCCATATCTCTCTGCTCATGTTGCCACCATCGCCGCGGGCTTGCTCATTAGAGATGTGTAGGGGTTGTAGAAAAATGTTTAAATTCCTTTTTAAATTGCTTTTACTATGTAAAGCTGCTTTGCGACAATGTCAATTGTAAAACGCACCATATGAATAAAACTGAATGAAAGAATGAACAATTCGATACTATTAATATGCAAAAAGCAACATGCAGGATGTCTGAATACTCGTATGCATTTAATTATTCCATAATATGCAAAGGTACCCTACACTTACACTATGGTATCCCATAATTCATGTGAGTCCTCTAATTGACTAAGGAAGATGAATTCATTTAGATTTGAAGGTAAAATAATAGAAAGCAGGGTGGACCAAAGCCAGCATCCAAAGGGAGTAGTACAAATGTATCAGTAGCACTTTACTGACACTGCAAATAATGGCTATCCATATTTGCAATGTCCAGTGGCTAAATGATTTTGGCTAGTGATTTTTAAAAAGTATTTTTTAAAAAGTGATTTTTACTAACTTCTGCTAAAATGTGTCCGATAGTTTGCATTAGCCTGTTTGAAACGGCTGCCATATGTAGTTTGCAATAAGGTATGAACAGCAATAATAACAGTATACAGATATTAAACTAACAATTCGGATATAGTGAACATTTACATACATCAGACAGGCGTCTGTTTATTTACATGAACACATGGTATGTATCCCAATACATTTAATGCACAACACTTCCACGTTAACTGCTGCTTTACTCATGTCCCACTTTTGCAATACAATGGTGCCCCTTGTGTAAGGATAATTATATATATTTTGATGGGTATGGACATAAACTATGTATGCAAGCTTTTATTAACTTTGAGTTTAATTCCCCATTAACAGGACAACCATTTATCACAGTGCTAACACGGAGACACACAACCCTATATTCAGACATTCACACCTATGGATAATTTAGAGTGGAATCTGTCCCCAGTGTGCATGTCTTTGGACTGTGGAAGGAAACAAGAGTACCCAGATGAAACCCACACAAGCACAGGGAAAACATGCACAGAAACTCTGCACAGAAAGTCCCCAGTCAGCTGTGAGGTTTGAACTCCGAATCTTCTCGCTGTGAGGTGACAGTGCAAACCACACCATAATTATAATAATAATTTCTTATTTAATATAAGTTTACAGGTTCTATTTAAAAATTTGATTGTCTTTGTGAGTCTTCCTACAGGTCATGAGGGTAAAGTGATAAAAGACACATGACACTAAGGCTGGGCGGGGCTCTGGCGATACACGTACCATCACTGACCCCAAAATGACATAAGGTGAATGCAAATTTGAACTTGAACACCAATCAGCTATCAAAACAATAGGACACTTAAAAAAACTATTTATTTGTTAATTGTTAATATTAACTTTATTATTTTTTATAAGGGCAGCATGGTGGCGTAGTGTTTAGCACGTCCCCTTCACAGCAAGAAGGTCCTGGGTTCAATTCCCAAGCTTAGGTGTTTCTTTGTGGAGTTTGCATCTTCTTCCCGTGCCTGCTTGGGTTTCCTCCGGGCACTCCAGTTTTCTCTCACAGTCAAAAGACATGCAAATTAGGCTAATTGGCTGTTGAAAATTGACCCTAGGTGTGGATGTGAGTATGAATGGTTGTGTGTGGTGTCCTCCGATGGTCTGGCGAGCTGTTCAGGGTGCACCCCACCTTTACCTGTCGGCTGAGACGGGCTTCGGCTTCCCCACGATCTTAATAGTATTAAGCAGTTCAGCAAATGTGTGAGTGAGTGTTTGTTATCAAAAAATGTCTCCAGTTCATTCAACCATCTGTGCTTGGATCATGTTTTGCTACACCACTGTGCCGCTCTATTCAGGTTATATTTTAAGGAATATTTCATTTTTTTCCACTAACCAGTACAAAAATAAAACTGGCTAGTGAACATACTAAGCTAGTAAACTAGCATTTAGATTGAGATTTGAAATCCATCTATAAATTTATTGGTTAATCTTCTCATAAGCGTGGCTGTGCCTCATCATAGTACATTTTCCAATTGTGGGGTTTGAGCTGGTGATTCGAAGGAAACTGGCACAGATCTGTTACTACAGGCTTCTGCTTTCAAACCTCATGTCCACTTAGTGCCTTGAAAAAAACAACCAATCATGAGAGAGTGAAAATCTGAGTCACCTGGCAGGTAATAACGTGTTGTGCCATTGCATAATTGGAATTTAAAAAAATTTAAATAAAAAAAAAAGACATTGTATCTGTTGGACACAAATAAACTGAACTTAATGTTTGGGAAATGGCAGATGTTCACATGACTTTTCTGCAACTTGAGGAAAAAGGGGTAGCTATCTAATTCAATGATTATTAATTTTTTTAATTAAATAAAATATATTTTCTGAATATGCATATTTAATGTGCTTAATATGTCTTTTAATTAATTAAATTTGTATTAAGTCTTAACAAATCTGTATCTTGGAACAATCTCACTTCTAAAACTACAAAAGAAGCTCTTTACTCTCTCACTTTCACTCATTTGCCGAATCACTTAATCCTACTAAGGTCTAGGCTGGTGCCCATCTCAGCCAACACTGTGTGAAGGAAGGTTACATCCTGAACAGCTCGCCAAACCATTACAGGGCAACAGAAGCACAACCATTCACACTTACATCCACACCTAGGGCAATCTGGAATAGCCAGTTAGCCTAATGTGCATATCTTTGGACTGTCGGAGGAAACCGAGTGCCCAGAGTGCCCAGAGGAAACCCAGGCAGGCATGGGGGTAACTTGCAAACTCCACACAGAAACGGCTGATCTCGGAATTAAAGTCGTGACGTGCTAGCCTCTATGCCACCCTGCCATTTGTTTAGTTTACATTAAATACTTTGGAGAGAACAAGTCTGTTAACTAGTATAAAATATACTACAGTTAAAACACTAACAGATTTACATACGCAGTGAATCGTGCTGTCGAATATTTTTGCACACCTGCAAGTGCACGTGTTCTGAGCATAATAGGAGAGTTTAGTCTTCATGCTACACTGCAGTAAATAACATGATTACTGCTCATCTGACTCCTCCAAACACATTCGCTGGATATTTCAAAAGCCAAATTATTCAATCTTTCCAAAAGTGAAAACATTTGAAAAGAGAGGAGGTCCCAGCAGCCCAAGTGCACACTGCACACATCTGTCAAGCCACGTGAGAGAAAGTAAACTCGAGCATTAACCATACTCACTGCTAGGTTTGTCATCATATTTCACAGCAGATCTGTGACTGGAATCCAGTGAAGTCTCCAGGAAAAACGGTTTGATGGCCAAGTTGATTCATTTATGGGTAAAAAAAAAAAAAAAAAGTTGCAGTGTTACTGCACAAAACACTCACCCCGACTGTCATTCAGACACTAACACTCTGAGACTGCAAAGTGTCCTACAGTTCTAATCAACCCGAGTGGAACAAAAACAAATACCAAAAATTAACTCAGAGACCAACTCAAACATGAGCTTGAAGGTAAATTAAACCCAAACTTAATAAAAGCTTGCATGCATAGCTTATGTCCATACCCAGCAAACCACGCCATGGTAAACAGTTCTGTGCAAGTGTTCTGCATTAATCACATTTGCACCAAAATGAATAAATAAAATGGAGCAATTATATGACTTTTATTTAATAAAAACATATTAAGTGTTGTTTTCTATGGTGGTGGATTGGTTAGCACGTCGGCCTCACAGCAGGAAGGTCCTGGGCTCGAGTGCCGGGCTCGGCGAGGGTGTTTCTGTGGCGAGTTTATATGTTCTCCTAGTGCTTGCAGGGTTTTTCTCCTGGTACTCCAGTTTCCTCCCAATATAGGCATAATAGGCTCACTGGCTGTTCCATATTGCCCATGAGTGTGAATGCCCGCATGTGTGTTACCCTACGATAAACTGGCGAGCTGTTCAGGGTGTACCCCGCCTTTGCCTAGAGTCGGATGAGATGACCCTAATAGGATTAAACTGGATTCTCACAGGAAGTGATGAGTGACAAACTCACTGATCACCAGTGGAGTTCAACTGAGCTGAACTTTCACACAAGCAATTCGAGTGATAAGAGCTTAAAGACACATGTACCACTGAATGACAGATGACGCCAAACACAGAGTTCCCCAAAATGGTTTTCTGGTAGATTTAAAAACTGAAAAAAAAAAATGATTTGCAGAGTTATTGAGAGGCTCACATGCAGTCAGAAGAGACGATGTGTGATACCCTGAGGTACGTGAAAGACAGGTTGGTTTTCGTGTTTGATAAAATCCTACAAAGACATAAATTGGAAAAACAGCAAAGTTAATCTCATCTCCGGCTTCCCAGGAAGATTTTCAGGGAAACCTTCCGAACATAAATTGTTAAAACAGCAAAAGGAAAGCCACAGGAAAGAGAGTCCACTGAAATAAAGTCTAGGGTCAGTGGAAATAAATGTTTTCAGTAAATCAAACTGAAGAAGCTGTTTTGCATTCATGTCAGTTACAAGAAGTAACATTTTTAAACCGTGCAGTCTGAGACCACCACACACATATTACACCTCTCTGTTAATGCTTCAACCAGTCCACAATACTGTATCTCAATGAAACGAGGCTTTCACAAGCTAAAAATAGATATTTGATAATAAGATATATACCATTATAAATATTATTATATAATATATATTTATTTGATGAGACGGTACCAAAATGTAAATGGTGGGTTATCAGACACTGAACAGGCATGATGTCCCCTCCTATTTGTGCATCTGTTTAAATTATTATTAATATTATTATTATTAGTATTATTATTATTATTATTGTTGTTGTTGTTGTTGTTGTTGTTGTTATTCATTCATAAGGTGCTGTAGTGATTAATACATCCACCGCACCACAAGAATATCCTGGGTTTGAGTTTGCATGTACCGTGGGTTTCCTCCGGGTACTCCAGTCCCCCCCACAGGCTAAAAATATGCACATTAGGCTAACTGGCTGTTCCAAATTGTGTGTGTGTGTGTGTGTGTGTGTGTGTGTGGGGAGCTCTTCAGGGTGTTCCCCGCCTTTGCCTAGTGTTGGCTGAGATAGGCTCCAGCCTCGCCATGATCCTAAAAAGATTAACCGGTTCAGCAAATGAGTGAGTGAGTAAGAGTAATAATAACAGTAATAGAAGTAGTAGCGGTTCTCCTTCTCCTTCTACTACTACTACTAATAATAATAATAAATAATAATAAAACAATACTACTACTAATAATTATAAGAAGAAGAAAAATAATAATAAATAATAATAAAACAATACTACTACTACTACTACTAATAATAATAATAATAATAATAGGCCCTGTGATTGCCTGGCAAGCTGTTTAGGGTGTACCCCGCCTTCGCCCAGAGTCGGCTGATATGGGCGCCAGCCTCACTGCGACCCTAATTAGGATTAAGTGGTTCAGAAAATAAATGAATAATAATAATGATAATAATAATAATAATAATAATAATAATAATAATAATAACAACAATAATAATAACAATAATAACAATAATAATAATAATAATAATAATAATAATAACAATAATAATAATAATAACAATAATAATAATAATTTTGTTGATTAAAACTAGGTTAAAATTATGATGGATAAAAATGACAATGCGAGTCAAACTAAAAAGCATTTCAATCTAAGACTTAATCTAAAATAGTCACTGTCACAATGACAAAATGAACAGTGGTTTGAGGCAGTGGTCAACAGGCCAGTCTTCTGCCCCGACCAAACCCAGGGAGACTCACATTTAGTCGACTCCTGTGGCTTAGGAGCCATTTAATTCCCCTTCAAACAAGTTTTCCATTCTTGGCTCATCCAGACAAACTACCGCCCTTAAGTGTGGGTGTGGACCCCGTCTACCAGAAGACAGCAGCATCATAGATCAGGGAGCTGCAAGACTCAACCAGTCCAGTGATTACCAGCACCCGTCATCTGTTTCTAGGCCAGTGTTAATATCAGTGTGTGAGCGCTTCACTCGCTTCACTCACTTTCACTCAATCATTTGCCCAACTGCTTACTATTAGGGTCATGGGGAGGCTGGAGCCTATCTCAGCCAACACTGGGCGAAGGTCAAGGTACACCCTGAACAGTTCGCCAGACTATCGCGGGGCAATAAACACAACTGTTCACACTCACACTTGCATCTATGGGCAATTTGGAATATCCATTTAATTCAGTGCAATTCAATTCAATTTAAATGAACAAGCCAGTGGTGACGATAGCAAGGAAAAACTCCCCCAGACGACACAAGGAAGAAACTTTAGGAGGAGCCAGACTCAAAAGGGAAACCCATTTCATTTGGGTAAACCAGATCACAATGCAAACCAATTTGCCCAATGTGCATGTCTTTGGATTGAGGGAGGAAACCAGAGTATCCGGAGAAAACCCACGCAAGCATGAGAAGACCGTGCAAACTCCTCAGAGAAACCTCCAAGCCGGGGAATCAAATCCAGAACCTTCTTGCTGTGAGGTAGGCATGCTAACCACTACTGTAATGTACTTACAGTACAATGGACTTTGCTGTAATGATGTTGTGTTAAAATGAAAGCAAAGTGTTAAGTGTCCAAAAGTTAATCGATCCCCCAGTGACCTTAAGAAGCAACAGGTCTGTATAAAAATAAGCAATACAACACACACATTTTCATGTCATACATGTCACTTGTTGGAGAAAGAACCGGGAGTGACGTCAGCGCAACAACTTCCAAGTGCGGAGAGTTTGCAAATCAAGTGTGTATATTTACAATAAAATTTGAGAGTATAACTAAGCCTGTGGATCAGGGGTGTCAAACTAATTTTCACTGAAGGCCACATCACTAAATATAAAGGTGATTGAGGGCTAAATAATCACTGAACATCTATTCTGAAAGCACAACCAAAAAATCTGCATGGCAAAATCAGTCATTTAGGTATTTGTCCATTTACGTGCATTTTCTGAAAACACTTAACAGCAACAAGCTAGCATGCAATCTTTCATGAGTCAAGAACGTCATTCATTCGTTTTCTGAACAGCTTAATCCTAATTAGGGCCATGGGGAGGCTGGCGCCCATCTCAACCGACCATGGGTGAGGGCACAGTACACCCTGGATAGCTCGCCAGGCCATCGCAGGAGGCATGAATGTCTAGCTGTTTACATCCGCCACCTAGTGGAAGGATGATGAATTAGGTTTCATGGTAATCTTCAGTGCAAAGAATGTATGATAATCATAGCAGAGTCTAACCACTGAGTTGCTTTTGGAAGGTCAAGAAACATTATAGCATATGTCCATCCCTCCGTCTTTCCGGCATACATGTACACATGGGAACCCTGTGTTATTCTTTGAAATCTTTTCTTATGTTATTGAAATGTTCTCTAAAGCTAAGGGTTCTAAACGGTTTTAAATGGATTGCGTGTTTGGTTCCTTTATTTTTATTCCCTTCAATAAACAACTTATTAAAATGAATTAATCTTGATATACGTAGGATACGTGGATGGGGTTTGAGACTTCCCACCAAAAACCTGTCAAGAATTCATATGATAGCTCCACTTTTAGGCACTGCCTCAATCTCTATATTATTCTTTAAAAGCTCTTGCTGGCCACATAAAATGAGTTGGCAGGCCTTGACTTGGACACTTGTGCTATAGACTATACTTACTAGATGATATTTTGCACTCTGGCTAGAATATCCTGAGTCTGCTGCATGTCAGTGTCACTACCATAAGCACCGGATTCAGCATCGGTACATTGCTCATTTGTGAGTCTAGATTCTGACAAAAATGGTTCATATGTATCCAGAGTCTCTTCTGTTTCATCTTTCATGACTCATGACTCTTGTCTCCTGGGTGGCACAGTGGTGCAGTGATTAGCATATCAGCCTCACAGCAAGAAGGTCATTGTTTCGAGTCCCTGAACTCAGCAAGGGCATTTCTGTGTGTAGTTTGCATGTTCTCCCCAAGCTTGCGTTGGTTTCCTCTGGGTATTCAGGTTTCCTCCCACAATCCAGAGACATGCACATTAAGCTAATTGGCTGTTCCAAATTGCCCCTAGGTAAGAGTGTGGACCTTATTTGCTAAAATGGGCCACCAAAGTCCGAAAAGGTGCTAAATCTTAATATGCAGTATTGACTAATGGCACTAATGTATTTCCTGACTGTTACTACAGTCCATCTGCTTACTATGGATTTAGCAGACATTCCGGTTACACTTCGGCCACTAAGAGATGCTGATTTTTGTGTATCCCGTGTTGTTTTTACCTGTACATTAAATTAGCCCATTCATGTAACAGACATAATAAATAAACATGAAATGCAGTGTTATCTCTTGGAAATTAAATGAATCGGTCATGACGTCTTTTTGAAACCATTTGTTTACTCTTTTTTTCATGAGTGTCAGTGACCCCTGCACCGGGCACGATGATCTGGAGAAAGTAAACATCACCATCTTGAGGCAGAGCAGAGAACTATCATCAAAACAAAATAGCAGCCATCAACACAGACACAGACAACTCCAGTAAAAAAAATAATAACTTCAATCATTCACTCGTTTGCTGAACCCCTTAATCCTACTAGGGTTGCAAGGAGGCTGGAGCCTATCTCAGCCGACACTGGGTGAAGGCGGGGTTAGCTTAAAGTTCAGGTATTTGGTACTGTAGGAGTAAACTGGAGTACCCGGAGGAAACCCACGGAGAGAACATGCAAACTCCACACAGATAAATAGATCTAGTAAAATAGACTTTTCTGCTACGTACAAATCGGTGTTGCACTGCCAGGTCATCACGCATGCGCAAGATCATTCTTCCTGTCATGCAGTCTTGTTATTGTTGTAAACAGACACAGAACCAAAACAAGATGTAGAACAGGTGAATAAGAGATACTAAGCCCGTGAGCTGGGGTGGTTTCACAAGGAAACCTTTATATTCATCCAAAATGTTTTGATAATGAAAAATAAAACATATTGACTATTCACTCATGAATGGACTCCTTTAAAGGTTTGCTGTATGTGAAAGAGGTTACACTCACACACACCTCCACAGAAGCTGCTTTCCAATGTCTTGGCACCTCTTAAAGTGTGGGAGCACAGACCCTGTGCAGGAAATCTAAAATTAGTTTTTATGGCCTATAATAGAAGATTTACAGCACAATGTAATTTAGAGTCTCCGTGCGCACAAACTGTGGCAGAACGGAACACGTAGCCATGGATGAAGCTCATCAGGGAATTTATAGTGGATATGAAAAGGGGACTCAGCATCTTCACACGCACACACACATACACACACACACACACACGCACGCACTCACGCACGCACATACCATTCAGGAAGCTTGATATGTGTGAGTATGCATGTGTACCTATACATGCCGTGAAACATGATCACACACGTACACACATATGGTTTCAGTTAGACCAATACTTTCAGTGCCAAATCTAGGGTTTACCACTTCGTTCCTTCCCTCTGGTTCAGGCATTATGTACACTTTGAATGGGCTCGGCACCATGACTGGGATTTATACCTTAGCTGTTAGCATTCTAGAATATCAAGGTGTGTTTAGTACAAGGGTTCTCACACTTTATGTCACACAAACACAATTAATTTATAAACAAACACACACTTATATCGGGACTAGCAACAGAATCACCTCGTCGTGTAATCCTACCAACTTCCCACTGGATCCGGCACCTTCCCCAATGCTTCAGACCATCTCCCACGAACTTCTTCCCTTCATCATCACTATCATCAATATCTTCATAACATTTGGTCATGTAACGATGGCATTTATAAGAGCTGGCATTATTCCCATTCTGAATAAAACCCGCTTTGGATCTCTCAGACATCAACAGCTACCAACCAGTGTTACTTCTCTCTTTTATTTTCGAAATTCCTTGAACGCACTGTCCATAATAAACCTGTCTATATTAACTGTCTCTCTATCTTTCGCAGAGCTTCCAGGACCTTAATCATTCTGGCTTCAAAACCGCAGCACATTCCACGGAGACTGGCATTTTGCCTGTCACTGAGAAGCTACCTGCTGCTAGATCAGCCATACGCTCATCAGTCCTCACCCTCTTCCATCTTTCCGTGGTGTTTGACACACACGCAACCACAAGACTCTCTTGTCCATTCTTATGAGTCTTAGAATCAATGGCTCAACATGACACTGGTTTGCTTTCTTCATGAAAGATCAGTCATTTCAAGTTATGTTGAAGTAAACCACATCTGCTCCACACAGGGCTCTCCATTGGCATCCCTGAGAGCTCAGAGTTCTCTTCAGTCCCCCCCCCCCCATCCCCCTATATCAGGTCTCTCAGTGAGGTCATATCCTCATATGGTCTCATATGTCCTCAGATTATCCTCTTCATTCCTCCTACAGACATTCATGTTTCTGCCCAGATCTCTGCATGTCTGGCAGATGTCTCATCATGGATGGCAGCTAATCAGCTGAAACCCATAAAAACTGAATTGCTATTCATCCCGCAGATTCATCCCCGTATCAGGAGCTTGTAATCTCCCTGAATCTCTCCTACGATCACCACAATGAACCTTGGGAAACCATGGACAACCCCTTATACTTTAACTATTGCTAATATTTCTCTCCCATCCTGATTTCTCCTCTTCAAAATCAGATTTTTGTTCAGTTCTTTCCACACTGGTCACTTAGGTACTTGTTCAACAGCTTGTCATTTTAAGGTTGCTGTATTTCATTCTTCTGAATGTTCTTTGACCTTTGCAACTGATCTAAAGTAAAGCTGCATGACTCATTTTCAACCTTCCCAAGTTTTCCCACACCATCCCAGTGCTACGCTCTCTCTACTGGCTTCCTGTAGCTGCCTGCATCAAATTCAAATCACTGATGCTTGCCTAGAAAGCCAAAAATGGACCAAAACTCTCCTACCTGAAAGTAGGTGGCTGGAGCCTATCTCAGGCAAGTAGGCCAGGTATCCCTGAACAGTTCGCTATCCCAAACAGGGCCAACACACACACACATATGCACACACACACACACACACACACACACACACACTCACACTTAGGGGCAATTTGGAAAAGCTAATTAGCCTAATGTGTATGGCTTTGGACTATGGGAGGAAACCGGAGTACCCAGAGGAAACCCACTGAAGCAGAGGGAGAACATGCAAACTCCACACAGAAATGCCCTTGCCGAGCCCAGGACTTAAACCCAGGACCTTCTTCCTATTAGGTGAACGTGCTAATCACTACATAAACCGTGCCACCCTGCAGCGTTGTTAGAAGTAGCTGCTACCCTGCAAGGACCTCCAAACAAGCAAAAATATTTTACAGATTTATTTATTTTACTTCTTAAATTTAATAGATTAAATTGAGTCAACTTCTAAGTCACACACAAATATTTAACTTTGAGTTGATATCTTAATTTATGGATACATAAATGATGATATAAAAACAAACAGAAAGAAAATATAACAGTGGCAAAAACCTATTAGAGCACATTTCATTTCCAGTTTTTAAATCATACAGAAAATGTGTGGCTATGAAGAGAAAAGCCATATGTGAAAGAATTAATGATGTTTAAAAAAGAAAATGTGAAAGGGAAATGGAGAGAATATGTCTTTCATCACCCTTTCTTCTTCTTTAGCTCAGCCAAATCTGAATGAACTGTTCGGCCAAAAGCTAATCAAAAAGACGTGAAAGGAACGAGGACAAGAGTATGTAGTTGGCGATGCAGTGTGATCTGGACCTTGCATTTAGATGTGCATTTTGGCCATCTTTCCCGACTAGCTAATGAAATCTTTGTGTGAATGATATTGTAAACGTCATGGGTAAGGTGTTTAAACATCTTTAAGTAGAGACACATGACTTTCTCCGTTCTCAGTACAGACTCTCAGCTTCACATTGTCTACTTCTATATATGATGGACAACTGCACACACACATATATATATATA
>JAQMYF010000016.1:6629037-6645787 GCA_030014195.1 Neosilurus mollespiculum
CCACCAGCTCTAGGCCTGTAGAGAAAACTTTGAAATTCACTCTACAAATATTAAATCGGTGTGTCTAACTCGGAAGAGCTCCTTTACCAGAAAAAGGCTGCTTGGGTCTGCTTTCAGTCTTCACTGAATCACACCTCCTGGACCCAGAAACAAATTGCGCACAGGAACTCCCAGAAAGCTGTGCACTTTACAGTAACATATGGTAACAATATCTGTGTACAGTGGCTTACTGTAAAAATACAGTATTGTACTGGAGTAGTACCACAATACAGTAACATACAGTAAACAGGTCAAAACACAGCCACACAGTATGTTACTGTAAGAAATATGTTATAATACAGTATTATACTGAGGGTATTATTAAAATACAGTAACATACAGTAGATCTGCCGCACAGTCTGTTACTGTAATTTACTACAGTATTATACTGCCAAAACTGCAGTAAAAAGGAACAGTACATGTGTACGCATAAGGATGGACAGATGGACACATTGTTCATGCCACAAAAAATCAGATCAGTGCTTTACCAGTTTCTCTTAAGTGTGTTGCTCTGCTAGCACTGCGCGGCGCTCCGCTATTAGTATATAATACACAGGAACATAAAAAGCAAATGATATTTATAGTCGATATTTACATATTTTAAGTTTTGGTAAAGGTGTATTTTTAAAATTAATCAAAGTGGTGCTTAAAAGTTTGTTATAGAACTTTCTATATTACTGTATAAATATGACCAAAACCATCGGATTTTCACGCAAGGCCATAGAAATAGATAAAGAGAGCCCGATTAATCACTCACTCATTTGCCGATGAGGGTTGCAGAGAGGCTGGAGCCTAATTCAGCCGACACTAGGTGAAGTCAGGGTACACCTTGAACGGTTCACCAGACCATCGCAACACACACAATCATTCACATTCACACCTAGGGGCAATTTGGAACAAATGTGCAATTTGGACAGTGTTGTGGCAAAAAGTCTCTAGTTCACGATGCAAGAGATCCAAATTCATTTGTCAGGTGATTTAGGTTTATTTGGCCTTTAGGAAAAGAAAAGCATACAATCAATCACGCAGAAGAAATTGTTCCGAGAAAGGACATCAGACCTCGTCTACCAGCTCTGCATTGGCTTATATAATGCCCGTTCCACTCTGATTGGTCCTTCTGGCTCTGTTTCCATGAAAAGACAGAATGACATCATATATGTCATCTCTGATTGGTACGTCCAGACACCCCTTGCTAACTATGGCTTTTTCAGAGAAATGACATCATATGTCAATTTGACTTTGAGGGGTCTGATCTCAATGCCCCCTACTGCTTAGGACGGACATTTAGTTTCTTTTTCAAGGTTCTTGCAACAGAGGGGAACGGCCGAAATAAAATGTCTTACACTCACTTCAGTCAATAAACTATTCATACAATAGTCACATAAATCATCCAATAATTAAATAGTGCAGTAAATCATACAATTGCTCTTCTATAGGTATAATCATTAACAATTTAAATATTTTTCATTAGAGATGACGTCATTGGACGGTTCTCCATTTCAGGATTACAAATGTCTTTAAATCAAGGAAACATGATCACTCATTCCGAAGATATTACAATTTCTGTATTCATATTTATATTCATGTTGATGATGTTAATGATCAATAATTAATTCCAGTATGTGATCAGGGAGTCCAGCAATTTGCAAAAGATTTATGAAGAACCAAATATATGACATAATGACATTTCATTTCGACGGGGCATACGCCTTCCTCAGTTCATGGGTCCAAAATACACAGCGCCTCCACTGGTGTCCGACACTCCTGATTCTTTCCTCTACAACAGTTAGACTAACATGCATGTTTTTGGTCTGTGGGAGGGAACCAGAGTACACAGAAGAAACCCATGCAAGCACAGGGAGAACGTGCAAAGTCCACACAGAAATTCCTGAACATTTAAAGCGGAAGAGCTTTGATGAGCAAATCCTCTGGCTGAGGGAACACATGCAGCTCGGTTAGAATTTGTATGGAGAACGAAGAGAGGTTCTAGTCAGTGAATGGTACAAATCAGGGTGCCTTTAGTTTAGGTATTTATATGGCCATAAATGAACCGGCCCAGTTATAACTGTAATACTCAGTGTATCATGTTATCATTTACAGTAACATGCCAAATTATTCATTATTGGTAGATTACCAGCATAAAAAGCTAGTGCAACCCTGGTATGTACAGCTGTAGCACAGTTTATGTAGATTACTGTAACAAGTTGTCAAAGTGTTCTAGTCATTTAGGGTATTCATTAGTATGTGTTAATTATCAGTATTTTATGCAACACTGCTCTAAACCCACAGATGTGCTTGTGGTAAAAACGTGTTGCAGAGCTAAAATGTCTGCTGCAGGGAAGATTCTCAGATTAACCAGCGCTTTTACATACAGCAGGTCACATTATTCAGCTGTCAGCAAGATTTCATGGGTTTAGAGGTGCTCATTCATTAGTGAATAGTCTGTGTGTTTTATCTTCCATTATCAGTTCATTTTAAAGTAATACAAAAAAAAAAAAAGCACCCTGGTGAAACCACGGGCTTAGTATCTCTTATTCACCTGTTTTACATCTTGTTTTGGTTCTGTGTCTGTTTACGATAACAGTGGCAGGCGGTGAAGTGGTGCAGTGGTTAGCATGTCTGCCTAACAGCAAGTAGGTCCTGGGTTCCATTCCCGGGCTTAGATAGGGTGTTTCTGTCTGGGGTTTGCATGTTCTTCGCATGTTTGCGTGGGTTTCTTTTGGGTACTCCGGTTTCCTCCCACAGTCCAATGACATTACACTGGCTGTTCTAAATTGCCCCTAGGTGTGAGTGTTAATGATTGTGTGTGTTTTGGCCATGCGAACTGTTCAGGGTGTACCGCAGTGATGTCATGTGTGTAAATAGCATTCAACAGAAATGATGGCTAACAGCAAAGCCGAGGCAGCAAACACAAGTGTTGACAGGTGATCTCATTCTCACTGCATGCTGAATAGAAGTGGGTGCTAAAGCGACACAGACGTGCTAAACATTGGGGAGGGTAGGTAGGATGTCCCCTGTTGTTCTTCACAAAAAAGGCTGAGTGCTAAAACACATAGTCACATAAGCAAATGCATGTCATCACGAACACACAGAGGTGAAAAACAGGTTAACCTCGTACAAATGCTCTTTTCTTATCTAGAGTAAGAATGGAGTGATAACGCAGGACATGTGTTTGTTTCCTTCAGAAATCCACTCTTTAAAAATGTTTATTTATAAGAATAATGCAATGACTAGCATATTTTTTTATGAAAGCTGATTAATAGTTTGAATGGTTTCCAAGTTTTGGAAATTTTTTCAAGCTTTTCTGTTATTTAGATTTCTGACAGACATCCGTTCCAAGGCGTTAAGCCCGGGACACACCAAGCCATCAGTAGGCCATCTGTCAGTGTCAGGATGTTGCTGAGCATTGGACAGCCCTTGATTTTTGGTGTATCCTGGACATCAGTACTGGTTCAACCACTCACAACCATTCACACTCACATCCACACCTAGGAGCAATCTGCAACAGCGAATTAGCCTAATATGTATTTTTTGGACTGTAAGAGGAAAGGTAATTCTGTTGGGCTTTTTACACCTGATTGTAGTGGCCCATCACAGCCAGAGCTTATCCTGGTGAAGTGACTAGGAGTTTGACTCCTCCTGGATGAGATGCTGGTCCATCAAAGGTTACCTTCCAGTACTGGTACTCATTTATACTGCTGTGTGGCCAAAGGCACACTTGTGGTTAAGACTTTGGTCAGGGGTATGAGCATAGTGGCGTCTAACTGGGATTTGAATCCACAGCCTCTCGATCATGAACCCAGCATTCTAACCACTACACCACTGGCCCAAACAAACTGGAGTACCCAGAGGAAACCCACACAAGCAAGGGAGGACATGCAAACTCCACACAAAAATACCCGAGCCTGGGACTCGAACCCAGGACCTTCTTGCTGTGTGCTTCACTACACTGATGAGATGACTGGAAGCTAATTTTCAGATGATTCAACATGTTTAATTGTCATTCATAAAGAATGAACCAAAAATATACGTAGGTCTTCTGGTGTCCCTACTAAGTGATGAATACATTTACATTTATGGCATTTGGCAGACGCCCTTATCTCATTTATACAGCCGAGTCGTTGAGGGTTAACAGCCTTCCACAAAGGGATCAGCAGTGGCAGTTTGGTGGTACTGGGTTTTTGAATACACACACACACACACACACACACACACACACACACATCAACTTTCTGATCAGTTAGCCAAAGCCCCAACCCTCTAAGCAACCACTGCCCTTATACAGACAATAGCACCTGCTACTGAGGAGAGTTATTTCCTGTCACATGAGTGCAGATGCTGCATGGCAGTTGACAAGTAGTACTAGTCTCTGTGGTGTGTTCAAGTGCACATGTTTTGCCAAAAATGCATTGGGACGGTTCAGTGTGTGTAGGACTCTTCTCGTCAGTGTTCTCCATGGAAAATTCCATTTCCCAGTTCAAAACCGCTACTACAGTAGTGTTAGTGATATCGACAGCAGACATGCCAAGTGATACCTTTTAGAAATTGAAGTTTTGGTTTACAGAAGGCACGGTAGCGTACTGGTTAGCACATCCGCCTCACAGCAAAACGTCCTGGGTCTGAATTCCGGGCTCGTTTTTGTGTGGAGTTTGCATGTTCTTCCCATGCATGCATGGGTTTCCTCCGGTTACTCCGGTTTCCTCCCACCGTCAAGACATGCACATTTAGTTAACTGGCTGTTCCAGAGTGTGAGTGTAAATGGATGTGTGCCGGCTGGCCCAAGCCATGGCAAGCTATTCAGGATGTACCCTGCCTTTGCCCAGAGTTGGCTGAGATTAGACTCCACCCTCCTCGCAATCCCAGTAAGATTAAGCGGTTTGGAAAATGGATAAATAAAAAAATGAAAGGAATTCTTTTTATGAGAATATTCAAATCAATACTTTACTGTACTCTTATTTAGCTTTTTGTTATATAATTGTTATATTTTTACATTATATTATTATTATTGGGTGGCATGGTGCTGTAGTGGATAGCACGTCCATCTCAAAGCAAGAAGGTCCTGGGTTCGAGTCCCAGGTTCGGGGGTCTGTGTGTGGAGTTTGCACTTGTAACTGTTTCTCCCATCCGGTCCCTACCTCACTGTGATTCAAATTCTGTTCCTATACAACCTTCCAGACTGTCTTTCGTTTTTTTATCTTTTTGTGTTGTTTTTTTTTTTCTTTACACATTTAGACATTTTATATAATTTTTGTCACCTAATTTTTTCGCTGTCTCCACTGCTGCAACCCATGTGAAGTAGCTACCCATCCAGCAGCCATGCTATAAAATGAGTGTGGCTTCTTCAGGGTCCAGTAGAGGGGATAAACGAGTTTGGCCATTTTGGGTCTGAAACGGTGGAGCAGTGGTTGACACCTCACAGTAAGAGGGTCCTGGGTTCAGGTCCTGGGTTCAGCGAGGACGTTTCTTTTTGGAGCATATTAACATGGGTTTCCTCCGGGTACTTGAGTTTCCTCCCACAGACCAAAGATGTTGGGCTAACTGGCTGGTTCCAAATTGTGCCTAGGCATGAGCGTGAGTGTGAACGGTTGTGTGTGCTGGCCCTGCGATGGTCATGTTCGGTGTGTACCCAGTGAGTGTTCCTCCAGTGTTGGCTGGGATAGGCTCCGGTCTCTCTGCAACCCCAGTGGGATTAAGCAGCTTGGCGTGGAGTGAGTGAATGTTCTAGATTCATTAATCCACCATCAGAACCAGAGGATCACTACCATGAACATTATAATAAATGACACTCTATATATTACTGTACAATAAAGAGTTTTCATATCATCAACCATCAGCGCAGGTTCTAGATTGAGGTGGCTGGGTGAGAGATTGTTGATGTTACTGGTAATGTGTAATGGAAATATTTGTTCCAGCACGTTGTCCTCCAGGTCAGTTCTTACGACGAGAGGCGGGGTCACTCCGCGTCGTGGCTCCGCCCACCTCCTCCTGTAAAGAGCGCGGAGAGGCGCGCGCTCCTTCATTCAGCCGCAGCTCCACGTCTGTGCGTTATTATTATTCTTCTTATTCTTCTTATTATCTCACATCGGATTGGTGAGTCAGCGCGGTGCTGATCCACAGGATTACTACCGAAATATACTCTGGGAAGGACTGAACCGTGGAAAAAGCGGCTCTTTGGGCAGTCTGTGATTGGATAAATCATTCCAGCCTCCGCAGGAACATTCAACAGGTCGGTGAGCTTCGGGTCTGGGATCTGGGATCTCTCTCTCTCTCTCTCTCTCTCTCTCTCTCTCTCTCTCTCTCTTTACATTCGGAGTATTTTATCCCATCAGCGCGTGTCACTGTGCTTTGGGAGAGCCGAACCCCTCACAGAGCTGTATATATACATGCTGTGCATCGCATGATGGGACTCGACCGGAGAGGGGAATAAGCGTTTCGTGGTGGTCGCTCATCTCATCCCAGGGCCGCCCGACCTGCTGACGGCTGTGTGCGATGAGTCACTTCTCAGCAATGATACACCCCCCCCACCACCACCACCACCACCACCACCCCCCTCCACATCCCTAAAAAACTTCAGCTCTGAGTGAAAGAGAAAAGAAAAAAACTAGATATAAACACGGAGAGAACCCGAACGCGCGCGCCTTCTGTGCGCTTTTTGCTTCACGCGCGACTCATTAAATTATTATTATTATTATTATTATTATTATTATTATTATTATTATTATTATAGGCTTGAACATGTGGTGTTTCTGGTTTTTTGCAGGGTGCAATGTGTGACCTCAGCTTGGACCAAGTGACACCTCTTTCATCAGGCTATCGATGCCTGAAGGTAAGAAACGCAGGCTTGGTTTTCTTTCTTTCTTTCAAATACTCTTCATAATAATTCATAATCTCTCTTCCTAAACTCTAAACCCTTATTTATAACCTGATCATGAACACTACAGTACAAACACCTTATTATTATTATTGTTATTATTATTATTATTATTATTATTATTATTATTATTATTAACACTACAGTACAAACACCTTATTATTATTAATATTATTATTATTATTATTATTATTAACACTACAGTACAAACACCTTATTATTATTATTATTATTAATATTATTATTATTATTAACACTACAGTACAAATACCTTATTATTATTATTATTATTATTATTATTAACACTACAGCACACATGCCTTATTGTTATTATTAATATTATTATTTTTATTATCAATATTATTATTAACACTACAGTACACATACCTTATTATTATTATTATTATTATTATTATGACTAACAATACAGTACAAGTACTTTATTATTATTATTATTATTAACACTACAGTACAAATACCTTATTATTATTATTATTTTTATTATTATTATTATTATTATTATTAACAATACAGTACAAGTACTTTATTATTTTTATTATTATTATTGTTATCATCATCATCATCATCGTTATTATTATTTATTTTATTTTTTAGGCTACTTCAGATTATTAATGCTTAATTATTCCGATTATTAATTATTAATAATATTAATTAATATATTTAATTACCACTTCTGATTAAATGTTCATCAGGTTTGATAGGTAAACAGATTTTCTTTTTTATTGTTAAAATGTATGGCGACCTCTCTGCACCCAGGAGGATAAACAACAGATGAGTGCATTAACTTTCAGAGTCGAGCTGGTCTAATCTAATCTAACCCAGACCAGGACAGGTTTTAATCTGATTCTGAAGAGTAGCGCTGCTGCGTCCTGATTGGACGTTCCGCCTACGCGCAGCCTGCCTGTCACGGAACAGGAAAACCAAATATGGTCATGTGCTGAGCCTTTCATTTGGAGTTTGAGTAATAATATCTGTGTAGAAAGGGAGTGCCCTGTGGGGTTTTTCCCTCTTTGTGTGTTATCTGTGCCTGCGTTAGCCGTTTGACTTTCAGCAGACATTGTGAAGTTCAATGATTCATTGTCTGCTTTTTTTATGAATACAGTAAGTGGACCCGTCATTCAGCTGGCAGTAAACAGTATATTGATTTATGACTTACCCTCATTAGTTCCACAACATCATGACCCTTTAGTGTAGTTTCGCATTACTGAAGCATTCATCATATTCATAATATAAAAATTGAATCACTGCCTAAATGCGGCAGTGCTCATGTTCCATACTTCCGTTCATGTTGGGTGGTGTTTTGATTAGCGAATGTTTGTCTGCATACTTCAGTTAGATTGGGTGTTTATTTATTCTGTGCAAGTCTGAGTGGAGGTGTATGAGCCTCTTTTGGGGGGCAGTTTCAGTTTCATTATTAATTATAAATCTGTTTTTTATTGGGTTCCTATTCTATCCAGGTCATGTTCAATGCCTATGGGGCTCTGCTCAGAATCTCAGCTGAAAATATACATTTCTTTTTTTTACAGAGGCAGGTAGCTTTCGAGCTATTTGAAGACCCCATGTCTCTGTTCTCGGGGTTTTACCCATCAGTGGAGGAAGAGCAAGCAGCCCAAGAAGTCCCGTCAGGTCTGGAGTGTGCTTCACAAGGTAGGAGACTAAAAATCCCATGAGAATGACTTCTGTTAAAGTGTGCCTTAGAGTACTGTACATACATTTCAAGTACATTTCATACCCTGTGCACAATCATAAAAGAAATGTAAACTCTTATAGTGTGTCCGAAATCACATGGGACTCTATGTATAGTGCACTGTAGAGTGCATTCACAATTTTGTAGTGGTGTCTGAATGTATAGTGAGCATTAGTCTCTCACTCGCACGGGTAGAACATGCAAACTTCTGGGACTTGAACAATATTATACACTAAATAGTGGACTCAATGTATCCCATAATGCATTGTGAAAAGTAATGTACAACCAATGGTCACTAACCAACCAATATTCGAGGATGGGGTGAAAAGTGCATAGGCTTACTATGTTGCAGTGGTTGAATTTGACCCAGTGGGGTTTTCTTTTTCTAACATAGTCCCCCCTGCAGTGTACACAGTTCTTGCACGGTGCTGCACCGCTTGGATCACCTTGTTTATAGAAGCTCTCATGTCTCATTGCTGTCGCATTACTGCGTCTTTGTCAGCCTATAAACGTTTCAGCCCACCCTGGTAGCCCATCGTCTGTTTTGTGTGTGTGTATGTGTGTGTGTGTGTGTGTGTGTGTGTGTGTGTGGATGGTCCACCAGCTCAGTTGTTATTGTCCTGTCACGTTTTAATTGTGCTTGTGCGACAGCATTACATTTCAACGGCACCAAGTAGTCGTGTCCGAACGTGCTTTAACACTTTATCATTGAGCTCACTATATAATCCTCTGTATTTAATTTCCTATATAGTGAGTATGGGGTAATAAACGAGTGAGTGATTTTGGACATGATTAGAGCTATAATTTGATTATATTTGGGAGGTGCCTAATCATATCCCATGCCCATGTTCATTTTTTAGACCTGGGACCATGCTCTGTTCCGCTGTTGACTCCCTGCAGCAAAGCAGTGATGAGCCAGGCTCTGAATGACAGTTTCAACGGTTTCAGTAAAGTCCAGCGCGTCTGGGGTATCTCAAACAGTGAGTTCATATATTCATATTATTAGCTTAACCATGATAGAATGATTTGAGGTTCATTCGGTGTAATGTTCCACATTTTGCATTTATCTTTCAGATCCACGGAAATGGAGCAAGCAACATGTTCAGCAGTGGCTGCACTGGGCTTCTGGTGAGTTCAGCCTCACCAACGTCAACTTTTTCAAGTTCGATATGAGCGGCCAGGAGTTGTGTGACCTGGGCAAAGACGGTTTCTTGGATTTGGCTCCAGATTTTGTGGGCGATATTCTCTGGGAGCACCTAGAACAGATGATGAGAGGTAAGGCCTCTTTTTCTGCATATATTTATGGGGTCGTAAATAAATAAAGACGTATAGCTGTAATGAATTTGGATAAATAAGTATCCATACAGGGCAGCATGATGGTGAAGAGGTTAGCCCGTCCACCTCACAGCAAGAAGGTCCTTGGTTCGAGTTTGCATGTTAGCAAGGATTGAGTTGAGCCTATCTCAACCAATTCTGGGTGAAGGCGGGGTATACCCTGAACAGCTTGCCAGTCCATCGGATGGCCAACACACACAACCGTTCACACCCAAACCTAGGGTCAGTTTGGAACAGTCAATTCGCCTAACGTGCATGTTCATGGACTGTGGGAGGAAACTAGAGTACCTGGATGAAACTGTGCATGAAAGCACAGGGAGAGCTGCGAATTCCACACAGAAACACCCTCACTGAGCACGGAATTCGAACCCAGGACCTTCTTGCTGTAAAGTGGACGTGTCAACCACCCCACCACCGTGCCTCCTGAATATTTTTTGTTCCTTTAGCGGAGGAGGCCTTGTAGCGTTTCTCTTAAATGAACCAATCTCTAAACCAGTATGTTTGTGTCTTAAGATTTCAGCATGGAGGACACCCAGTATGAACTTCAGGCATCAAACAGCACTAGTAGCCTCTTAAGGGAGCTGTTTGAGGCCCCTGATAGTCCCACCCCTCTGCTGTCCAAGCCAGACTTCTCCATGTTTCCCAAACCTCAGCTGAGCACAGTGAATGTCAGTTACATCAACCAGGAATTCCCTAATGGCAAAGCACAGCCACGCCTTAACACACACTGTGAGTCTGATAACCGCTTTGTTGAAATGAACCTGTCTCTTGACATGCTATTAGATTATGACTAGCGTGTTTTATCCTGCAGTCTCATCCCACGAGCAGACCTCTGTTGAGAGTGTGGACAGTGTGGAGGGAACCGAGCGTGTCCTGCATTCGTGGGGCAGTCAGTCATCCCTGGCCGACACCCAACGTGTGCCATCTTATGACAGTTTTGATGACGAGTACAGTACAGTGCCGCTGAGCATGGGCAAGCAGGGCTTGTCCTTTAAAGACTATGTACAGGAGAGAAACGAGCCACTGGAGCAGGGGAAGCCGGTCATCCCCGCTGCCGTGCTCGCTGGATTCACTGGTGCGTGATGCATTAGTGGTTGTCATTCACTTTTGTACTTTTTTACTCACTAATTCTAATTAAACCTATAATGTTCCTGTGTTGGCCTCTGTAGGAAGTGGTCCAATCCAGCTGTGGCAGTTTCTACTGGAGCTCCTGACAGATACAACGTGCCAGGGCATCATCAGCTGGACTGGAGATGGCTGGGAGTTCAAACTCACTGACCCTGATGAGGTAAGGGAGTTACCATCGTTTAGAATAATTTAAGTCAAGGTGACGGGACTGTTTTTTTTCCTGAACAGTATTCTGTTCTAACAAGGTGCGCGACTATCAACCTGGAGATCGCAGGTTCGAATTCAGGTTGATGTTGCAGCCACCCACAGCCAGGAGTCCATGGGTGCTGATTGGCCGAGCTTTCACGGGAGGGAGGGATAGCATACATTCACCTCCCTGTCACTCAGAGTGATCACCAGCCAATCATGGGCATCTATGAGCTCATGCATGCAAGAGGGGGCAGATAGCGTTTTTCCTTTGTATGTGCAAGGCTGCCCTTTAGTATGCACGACCAAGCGGTTCGTAAAGATGTGGGTGGTGGCATCACGTGTCACTGGTGGTCAAATGTGACAGGGAGGCAGCACTTGAAGGGAGGGAATTGGCGACACTAAATTAAAACCCTGCATATGCGATACATGAATTCTCATCAATTTTGGCCATATGTTCCTCTGCAGGTGGCGCGTCGCTGGGGTCGGCGTAAGAACAAGCCCAAGATGAACTATGAGAAGCTAAGCCGTGGTCTCCGTTACTACTATGACAAGAACATCATCCACAAAACAGCCGGCAAGCGCTACGTGTACCGTTTTGTTTGCGACCTGCAGAATCTCCTGGGCTATGCTGCTGAGGAGTTGCACGGCATGCTGGGAGTGAAGCCTGACACTGATGACTGAAGCAAGCAAATGCCTCGAGAAGGAGGGTGTTTGATAGAGAAGGGGACACGTACCCCGATGTCCTCTGTTACAGTCGGGCTTTTTAAGGTCTGCGTCCTGAGTGACGGCAGCTGCACTTGGAGCCTCTGCACTGGCTGCACCAGACACGGTGCAATTTTCTGTGTTTCGTCCGGAGCAGGACACAGCTCTGGATCTTTACAACTGCCACATTTGAAAGAGACGGGACTTCTGACACTAAACGGAGATCTGGTTTTTTAAAAAAATGCTCTGTAAGCTACAGTCAGGAAATTGTAATAATGTTATGCTTTTCTTCTAGCCGCTGAACTGGGTGTTCCGAGTTTGTCAGGAGTGTGTTTTTGACTAAAAGAGAATTGTACAGAGAAGCTTTTACGGAGCAGATTTTATTTTTTTTTACACTGGCAGAGAGGACAGGGTGCCTGCGTAGCACATTGTACTGAGACGGTTGTTATATAACAAATGCTGTTGCCTTTACTGATTTGCTAAGTGCTTTAAACTCTAATCATGCTCACTCCTCTGTTACTAGGGAGCCATCCAGCATATCCGCCAAGTACAAACCTGTAAATCTATATTGTTGTGTTATTTTCCTTACAATCTTACTCAAATCTGTATTTTCAATAGACCTTGATTGTAAATGAAATACAGCGTGTAATTTATTTCAACATTTTGATTGCAGCCATTCATAGTGGTTAGCACATCCTCCTCATAGCAAAAAGGTTCTGGGTTCAAGTCCTGGGCTCGGCGAGGGCGTTTCTGTGTGGAGTCTTCCTGTGCTTGCGTGGGTTTCCTCCAGGACACTCCAGTTTCCTCCCACAGTCTACAGACAAGCATATTAGGCTAATTGGCACTAGGTGTGGATGTGAATGTGAATGGCTGTGTGTGCTGGCCCTGCGATGGTCCAGTGTTGGCTGAGACACGCTCCAGTGAAATTCCAGTATTAGTATTTAATTTCATTAAAGGAGATTGTCATTAAGGTTAAAGCTGGGGTTGGTCAATTTTTTAGCTGTATACACAAACTGTCATATTGTCTGAAATGGTCTTTACGCTCAGCCAGCTATCAATAATTTATGAGATCTAAAAAAGTTTTGAAAGATATCCGTCATCAGCGGCCACTGTAATCCTGTAAAAGCACCAACCAGTCACTGCCTCGCAGTCCATTTGCAAATATCCAATCAAATTCTCCCATGTCTCCCTGCATAGACATCCGAGGGCAGGGGAGGGTATAGCCGGAGCCCTGAGGGGATGCTAATTTAAATTTTGCGAACTTTCTAGATTACCAACCCCAGCTTTAATAGCATATTGGTTGCCGACACACATGATCAACTTGTCTACAATTATTAGAACATTAAACTGTATTGTATGTTCCTTCTGCATGGGTTGTTTATGATACTACAACAATGTATTTATCTTTTTACTTAAGAATTTATTTAGCTCTATTTATTGAAATCAAAGCCTTACAGGCACTCAGAGGATTCTACATATTTAACATAATTGTTCATTGTCTTTCTTGTGGTTAGTTTATTTATGTACCTGATATTTCAATTACTGTAATTATTTTAAATCTATTTAATTGCTGCTCTTAGCATTACTGGATGTACCCAGCTGAGGACACTGATATGAGGGGTCCAATCTTAAAGAGACTCATGTCCCATGGCTCATGTCCCAACCTTAACTTTACACAACCGGTGTAAAAAGCTTTGTGTGAAAAGCAAGCTGAAACGAGGCTGTGTTGTTATTTGAACTTGTTTGTGAAACTGCTTCAAACTTTACATAAATCTTGTTGTCTTATATGTTTATAAAATTATTTTTCTACATAAATTCTTTTGTGTAATGCTGTTTTGCAATATAATGTATGGGGTGTGTACTTTTTTTGTTGTTGTTGTTACAGCATATGAAATATAGCATTATGAAAACAGAGAGGATGAATGAACATCTGAATGAATGGAAGAGCAATATTGGGCCACCAGCTCATATAAATGGTAAAAGTGCTGATCTATCCTTTTTTTGAACTAATACGAAAGGTGGGAACTGATCTTGGAGCATATTATAACTGTAACATAGCAAGAAGGTCAAAGATTCGAGTCCCGGGCTCAGCGAGTGCGTTGTTGTGTGGACTGTGCACGTTCTCTTCTTGCTTGCGTGGGTTTCCTCCTACAGCCCAAAGACGTGCTCATTAAGCTAACAGTTTTTTCCAAATCGCCCCTATGTGTGAATGTGAGTGTGATTGGTTGTGTGTGTCCGTCGAACAGTTCAGGGTGTACCCCGCCTTCGCCCAGTGACGGCTGAGATCCAGTCTCCCCACGACCCTAGTAGGATTAAGCGGCTGGGCAAATGAGAGAGAAAGAGAGAGAGAGAGAGAAAGATTTTAGGTTAAGAGAGAGAGAGAGAGAGAGCTGTAGTTATTCTTGTGCAATGGAGAGAACTAGAATGATGAATGACAGCAGCGATGAGTCAAGCCGTCAGTGACGTAATTGGAATGTTGAGAATGAACACAGATCGCACCTTAGAACTGAACAAAGTAGGAGCTGGAATAAAATTTGTTCAAGCTGTACTCTGTTTGATAGCCTAAAACTGCTGGGAACTGTAAAAAAAACAAAAAAACAACATCATTGTGTGTTTACTTAACAGTGCATACCATACAGTCAGAACACATGTATCACTCTGGTGACACGTTTGTGCTGTTGTGAAATAAATGTTTTTTAAATGACATCACGTGTGAAGGCTGTTCAGAGCTCTTAAATTTTATTATTATAACGTCGTAAATGTATAAGTGTTCAGACTCATATTTTATGCATTTGCACTTTATTGTTTTATAGATTCTTCATAGTGCATTTACTCTTTGTGGTTATGACTCTACATACAATTACCATTAATCAATATCTACTTCCTGACTGGAGTCCATCTCTGGCAGTTCACTGGGTCGGACATTAATTAGCTCTAAGCACACAGATGGAGTTACTGTAGCAGTGAAAGGTTTTGATTAGTGTTTATTCTTAAAAGAGGGAGGGCGGTCACTGTACCAGAACTCGTATTTCTGAAATCACTGATCACCAAAAATTCCAGATTATTTCAGTTATTTTTAGGTTTGTTAACACACACACACAAAAGTTTATGGACACTATCATTCATCCACAAGAGCGTTATTAAGATCAGATACTGATGTCAGCCGGCGACACCTGGGTCAGTTGGCATTCTAGTTCATCCCAAACATGTTCAGTGAGGTTGAGGTCACAGCTTGGTGCAAGCGAATCACGTTCTCCCACTTGAACCAATGTTACATATTGGTCTGATGGTCAACTTTCTATAAACTTCTGTCTATATACATGTGTACACTACCAGTATATTTGGGAAATCAGGAACTTGGGCAACATCCAACGTGTCTGTTGTTATTCCACTGATTTTAACCCATTTAATATAAATTAAATACTACACATAGATATAAAATAAAATACATTTATAAATAACACTTTTTAAAGTATATGTGTTCATATAACAAAAAATAACTGAAATAATTAAAAATTTTTGGTGTTCAGTGAGTTCAGTATGAGTTCTGATACAGTGAGGATCCTTCTTCCTATAAACATGAAAACCAGTCAAAAATTGGGACACACAAGCAATTGTGTCTAAACTTTTGACTGGTACTGTATAATATGTGCATGTTTGAGCTGGCCTCCAGCATGTTGTCTCCGTGCCACCAAGAGATTGGAATGAAAGCAACAGCAGCAGGGTTGTGGCCCATCTTCTTGATGTAAGCACTCACTTCCTTGGTGGTTTCCTCAAAGCAAGCCTGACTGTATTGGGGTTCGGTGGTCCATCTTGTTGACTCCAACGATAAGCTGCTTCACTCCCAGGGTGAAGGTCAGGAGGGTATGCTCACGGGTCTGTCCGTTCTTGGAAATACCAACCTCAAACTCACCCATATGTATTTGATATAATTGTAATTTTATTACTGTATAGTAGCTGGGCTTAAATCAGTGGAATAACACTGACTGACTTCAGACTGCAAAGTGTACAGTGGGTTGGAGCATAACTTCAGGAGAAGGAAAGACTGCACCCAGTGAGGGAACAATTGTTATAACATTTACAGCATTTGGCAGATGCTTTTATCCAGAGCACCTTACAAGTATCATTTTTACACAACTGAGCAATTGAGGGTTAAGGGCCTTGCTCATGGGCCCAACAGTGGTGATGGTGGGCATTGAACCGCTGACCTTCAGATCAGTTACCCATTGCCTTAGCCATTAAGCCACCACTGACCATAACATACAGTTTCAGTTAAAAATCTGGACACACCCACTCATTCTAACTGAAATACCAAACTTTTCACTGGTACTGTACATCTGGGATTTACACCAACCACATTTCAAAGGAATGTGATGAATTCTGCAGATGGGGTTTGAAACAGTTTGTAATCTGTTAAAAATGCAAAAATGTTAAAATGGTCAATGTCCATCCGTCCGTCCATCCACCCATCTATTACCGCTTACCCCCTCAGGGCCATGAGAAAAGCTGGAGCTAATCCTTGGAGCTTTCTCTTACAAAGCCCCACAATTATGGAATAAACTTCCAGTTAATGTTCGGGACTCAGACACAGTCTCAGTAGAAAACCTACTTGTTTAGTCAAGCATTTTGTTAACAGGCTTTTATTAGGTAAAGGAGCAGATCTGGGGGTTCTCAGACATAGGGAGTCCTGGTAAACTGTGGCATTGGGATGCTGTCGCTCCCTCACTCTACATGCTCACCCAGGTCCGTTGACAGTGGAATGGCTGATTGCCCAACGT
>JAQMYF010000016.1:6645887-6671202 GCA_030014195.1 Neosilurus mollespiculum
TGTCAACTGAGGGAGTTTTTCCTTGCCACTGTCGCCGCGGGCTTGCTCATTAGGGATGTGTAGGGGGTTGTAGAAAATTTTTTAGATTCCTACCTAATTTAATTTTACTATGTAAAGCTGCTTTGTGACAATGTCAGTTGTAAAAAGCGCTACACAAATAAAACTGAATTAAATAATCCCAACTGACTTCAAGTCTATTGCCTGGTTGACTTCTTGTTGGGCTAATACAAGGCAATGGGGAATATCTCTGTTTAATACATTTGATTTATTTATTTATTTTTTGGTATGCATGTAGCTTCCGAGCTTGGCACATACACTACACCTCAGTATGAATTGTACATGGGGTACATGGGGTTCCAGAAGCTGTAATTACTGCCAAAGTTAATTTTCCACACAGACATAGGTATAACATGAACAGAAACTCAGATAGTGGCCCAAGCATGAAACTGAACCAGGCACCATGGAGCTGTGCATCACCACACCATCCAGTGCACTTCATTGACGCACTCATTTGTCGAACCATTTAATCCTATTAGGGTCACAGGGAGGCTGGCACCTATCAGCCCCCACTCGTCAAAAGCGGGGTACATCCTGAATAGCTCGCCAGAACGTTGCAGGGCAGACACAAACACACACAACCATTCACACCCACACTCACACCTAGGGGCAATTTGGAGCAGCCAATAAGCCTAATGTCCAGTCTTTGTACTGTTGGAGGAAACCCATAGTACCCAGAGGAAACCAGGGGAATACAGAGGAAGCTCACACAAGCACAGAGAGAACATGTAAACTCTACACAGAAATGCCCAAGGCCAGGATTAGCTAACCACTACACCACCGTGCCACGCAATGGACTTCAAATGAAAGATAAAAATACCAAATAAAATAGCAATAATTATTTTTCTTTCCAAAACATTTTGAAGATCTATGTATGTAGAATTTTGTCTGGCACTTTCCCTCATGTCGGATTATTCCCTGACTGGAGCGTTTGATAATCAGCACCCAGACAGCAATAGTTCTGACAATTACATAACAGTTTTAACACCTCCACAGACACATGCACAGGCACGCTGGGAGAGGGTGTGAGCGAATGCCTGAAACAAGCACACCATATGAATATCAAAAGCAGGGAGTGATGCACCTTTTATAAGGTGGGTGTGTGTGTGTGTGTGTGTGTGTGTGTGTGTGTGTGTGTGTGTGTGTGTGTGAATACTGGAAGAAAACACCTGATGTAATCCCTGTTCCAGTACATTAAATCCCATCTGTCACATCAGATCATTAATGCATAACCAGTACTGAAAATGAAGCCGATGAAAGTCCACAGTACTCAGCTCATCTACTGAATTAATGTATTATTATAAATTATAAATTAATAAATAAATGATTATTAATATTACGTATCATTAATGTATTTTTCCTAACATGATTTTTAAGAAAAAATACACAACAGTAAGACAATTAGAAAGAAAGAAAAACATTAGCTTGTCCAGATTAGTCAAGCTATCAGGCAGCTGAAAAAAAAACTAGATTTACCTGCCTGTCGAGCTCAGGCTGAGTTTGAGCTCACCAGAACAGTGCGATTTGATTATTAGATATCATCCAGGGCGGCGTACGTAGTGGCGTAGTGGCACATCCGTCTTACAGCAAGAAGGTCGAGGGCGTTTTTTTGTGTATAGTCTGCATGTTCTCCTTAGGCTTGAGTGGGTTTCCTCTGGGTATTTCCAGTTTCCTTTAGTAGTCCAAAGACATGCACATTAGGTGAAATGGCTGTTCCGAATTGCCCCTAGATGTGGGTGTGAGTGTGACTGGTTGGGTGTGTTGGCCCTGCGATGGTCAGGCAAGCTGTTCAGGGTGTAACCCTGCTTTGCACAGTGTCAGCTGACCCAAGTAGGATTAAGAGGTCTGTCAAATAAGAGAGATATTATCCTGAGTAGATAATATTTAAATTGAGAAAAAACTTGGTTTGCCAAGGTTAATAGCTTTCCAAAAATACAAAGAAAGTTAAGCAATTTGGCCCTTGTGCTCCTTAAGGTAATATAGCGCTTTATTCAAAATTGTAATGAGTGTCATGGTACGTTGCGGCACAGATTTAGACAAATGTGAATGCACATATAAAAAGCCTCTAATGAATATCAGACAGACAGTTCCAAATGCACGGTCCAGTATCATAAACATAAAACAAGTAGAGGTCAGTGGAACAAGCAGTCAGTCAATCAGAGGCAGAACAATCACGTGGTTGGCTTGGATCAAACACTAGAACATTAGGCAGAGAATCAAAAATGAGAGAGCAAAAAAAGGGCCTAAACAGCTGATTCTTCCCCAAATCAGAATCTTGTTTTCTCGCTGGACAAAACCATGAACTCTTCTTCGGTCACTGCACAAAGCCTTGCAGTTACCATGGACAACCGCCTGTCCTTCTTTCATTTTGCTAATCTTTCATGATCATGTCGATTTCTGTTTTTGAACATCAAAATAATTTGTCTACTTCTTTCCACTAAGGCCACTCAGCTTCGTATTCAGTCCCTTGTCATCTCAGGAATAGACTACTGCAACTCACTCCTAACAGGTCTGCCTCTGAGCAGTATTCAACCTCTGCAAATAATTCAGAATGTAGCTGTACAACTCATTTTCATCCTTCCCAAATTTCCCCACACCATGCTGCTACACTCTCTCTACTGGCTTCCTGTAGATGCTCTCATCAGATTTTAAACACTAATGCACCCCCTCCTACCTCAAAGCACTTATCACATCATGCTCCCTCTGCCCCTCTAATGCTGCTTGACTGGTCCCTCCTTTTATCAAGGGCAAGGAAAACATGTATCTAAACTCTTCTCTGTTCTGGCACATAGATGGTGAATTGAACTTCCCCTAGACGACTGGACAGCTGAGTCTCTGGGTGTCTACATATGACTACCTTTTTTGGAAATACTTTGACTAGTGCTAGTGTCTATCCTTATGTTTATTTGTCCCAAAAGATTCCCTTACCCACTGAGTTTTGACTGATGGTATACTTAGCCTGTGTCAGAGTGAACCAGTATCAGAATGTATTCACTGATAGTGACTTCAAAGCAGAAAGCAACTTCAAAGTCGCTATGGATAAGGATGTCTGCCAAATGCCATAAATGTTAACGCATGCACTGGTAACAAAGATACAGAAACAACATTTTACAAATGAGCGCTTGTGAACTAGGTGCATAAATACTGTGAGAGTACAGCTCCCAAGTGACACATCAAAAAAGTGTGCGACCATCAAGCTGCAGATCGCAGGTTCATGTCCAGTTTGATGCCGCAGCCATCGGCGACTGGGAGTTAATTGGCCGAGCTCTCACTGGAGGGAGCTAATTGGCTAATTGGCCGAGCTTTCATATATGATTGCCTCCCTGTCACTTACAGCGATCACCAATCATTGGTATCTGTGAGCTCATTTGTACATAGGGATGGATAGTGCTTTCCTTTCTAGTGTAGGCCGCTCCTGCATACATGTGCAGTAGTTTCTAAAAATGTGCGTGGCAGCATCGCGTTTTATGGAGGGGGAACATGCTTGCTCATGCCCCTCCACCCTGCCTAGTGGTTGTATGTGATAGGGAGATGAACTTGATGGGTGGGAATTGGATATAACTAAATTAGAGGACAAAAATCCACCAAAAAAGTGGATTGCTAGGGAGTACAGAGAGGTGCGTTATTGGACATGTGATGTGAGTCAGTAATCAGGTGCTGGGATCGGTGAGGTGCATGTGGTTCAAGTACTGACTTGAATCTAACAAAGCTGTGACACAGCCCCCTTCAAGAAGCTCACTACAGAAGCGACTCTTTCTAGGATCTCACTGGGATCCAGCACTGTTCCTTGGGCCCATAGCCTTTCCAGTGTACCAGATTGTGCCCTTCTTCTACACAAAAAAAAGTCAGCTGTGGCTGGCAATATGGAGGTTGTAGCCCTGCTTGAGCACTTCATCTTCATGCGGTCATTGCTTGTTGCTCACTGTGTACCAGTACATAAATGGGAGGATTTGTGCCGGGGAGGAGGTCAATCACACACTCAATGAGAAGGTAAGCTGTTGGGCTTCTGCTTGCTAAAACCTTTAGGAATTCATGATAATTGTCAGGAATGGGACTTCTGGTTGACATTCCCAGGCTCTCCACAGTTGTGGTAGCAAGAAGTTGAATCTCTTGGGAATCTGAGACAGTGGTGATGACACATTCTGATGAGAATTAGAGTCAACAGAGATAAGAGTACAGGGACCGCTTTTTGATTGATCAGTTCTCCCAGGAGATGACGGGGTCATGCAGAGCCTTCTGGGCATGCCCAGAATGATGGGGTGACCAAGAGAGGTGGTGATGACCTCATGGTGCATGGCACTGACTTGCATGAAAATGCCCTCTTGGGAGCAGAATCAGTGGGTGATCCTCCGGGGTGCTTCAGTAGATGAAGTTGGCAAAATCTCCCGGGTCAGTGAACATTGGGAAAAAATAAAACCCTACCGAGAATTCGAAGTTAACAGGCATGGTAAATGTTTTATACCTAATAGGAGGAATAGGACTCACCATGGAGGATAAAGTGAAAGCTGGAGTCCCTCCTCTCTGCTCACGTGACTTACGGTACGGTGGCTTGGAAGGTCCTGGGTTTGAGTCCCAGTCCAAAGACATGCACATAAAGTGAAATGGTCACCCAGAGTTGGCGGAGATTGGCGCCAGCCTCCCCTTGACCCTAACTTGGATTAAACGGTTCAGAAAATGGATGAATGACTGAAAATGGTGCCATTACAGAGTGTGTGAATGTTGTGCTTGATTTTCTCGTGGATTACACTGAACTAAAATATGTAAAACCATAAATACATACTATTCATTTATTCATTCATTTATTCATTTATTTTCTGCACCACCTATTCCTAATTAGGGTTGCAGGGAGGCTGGCGCCCATCTCAGCCGACACTGAGTGAGAGCAGAAAGGTACACCCTGGACAGCTCACCAGACCATCAAAGAAATACATACTAATAAATATAAAAGTGTCGTTTTAGTTTGCTTTTAATGTTCCCATGTAGTATATACCAAAACAATTATTTGTCTCAGGCTTGGTGGATATCTCTGAATAGTCCACGGTGCTGAAAAGGGACAATACCGATATTCACCTCGACGTCACCAAATAATTGTGAAGTGTAATCAAACTAGCCACAAAGTGGACATATTTCAGATTTTTGTATCATATCATGCAATACTGAACATAGAAAATAAATAATTGAGGTGAAACTACTTCCCTTGAAAGCTTTTTTTGAACACATTTGCAAAATTAGGCTAAGCATTATCTTACAAAGTACTAAGTTAGCATTTCTGAAAGCTAACGTTCAGCTTCTCTGAGGTCTAAGGTTCAAGCCTGTGAGTCTAACTGATTAGAGAAACTATATAACATTGTGTTATTAGTAGAAGGAGAGTATACCAAACTAAAGGGACATGTCTTAACTGAACACATATTCACACACAACAAGACTGTTCTTTAGTCTTTTTTCTTTTTCTCTCAACAATGCACATAAACTCACTCTCTCTCTTTCTCTCTCTCTCTCTCTCTCTCTCTCTTACACACACACACACACACACACACACACACACACACTTCTGTTCTTGGGCGCAACAGCCTCATGTGAGCTGTGCAGGGTTAATAAAATCTGTTTAGCTGAACAACAGACACGTAGCATGTTTGGTGAAAAAGCCTGCAAGCTGAGCTGAAGTAAATATTTTCCCACAGTGTGTGTTCAACAGAAAACCATGTACAGACACAGATATTCTCAGATGATGGGGTTTCATGAGATTGTTTACTGGCATTATACAAGCCAGCCGTTCTCGCCACCCTATTGTTTGTTTGTTTTTTTTTTTTTATCACGCTTCTATTTTAACAATACACAGGAATCATGAAAAACATTTTTGTATTTTTTAAAATTGAGCCTGTTGCACAACACTCGCTCACTCATTTTCCGAACCACTTAATCCTTCTAGGGTCGAGGGGACAGTCATCTGGGTCAGGTCATTTCACAGTAACCGACCATTTCGACTTTGCCCAACCATCCAGCATTGTGACAGTGTAGGATTGTTTTGTATGTAAGGAGGGGGTTAATGAAGTATGACCTCATGGCCCAGCAGTGCGCTTTGTACCATGTATACGGTGTCATTCCTGTTACGGGACGAATCTTATTCAATTCAACCTGTAACACAAACATAACCTGTCAATAACTTGCTGCGGAAATCAGTTTACACACTTGCCTGAACTAATGCAGCCTACTTAACCATGGGCTTATCAGAGGTGCGAGGTTGGTTTTCTGCTTGGGGCGAACGATCATTCCTGTTTCTGATGGTCGTTCCTGTTACCACTTACAAGTTGGGTCATGGTAACAGGATTGACAGTAACAGGAATGACAAAAATCTACATTAGCACACATTACACACAAATGAAATGGTGAAGGGTTGACATTATGACCTCATTTTTTACTTTGTGTATGCATGAACCTAATGGATTACACTTTACTCCACACAACGCAATGTATCATCCAAAATTCCAGTAACAGTATTGACTGAGAATAAACACACTAACCTGATTTCAGCTGGTTTCTTCGCAGTTTTAAGAAAATGTGCATCACGTCCCCGTTATGTTTTTCATCCAAATGTGAAAGAAGTTTTATCAAAATATGCTTTTGATCTCACAGACTTGACTTTGGGGACATGGAATTTTTGCATCAGAGGAATACAAAATTGTCCCAAAAAAAAAAACCCAAAAAAAACAATTTGACCCAAAATGGCATGAATTGTGTAGGGTATGTTTTACTTTCAGTTGTCGATATGCAATCGTGTATTTTGTTTTAAAATAATAAAACTGGAAAACATGTACCTGGGACTCAAAATGGTCATGTTACTATGAAATGACCCATCTCAGCCAACTCTGACCAAAAGCAGAGGTCACCCTGAACAGCTCCCCGGTCCATCACAGACCCAACGCACACAACCATTCACACATAAGGGAAATCTGGAACAGCCAGTTAGCCTAAAGTGCATATCTTTAGTACCAGAATCCAAAGTACCCAGAAGAAACATATAAACTCCACACAGAAACTCGCTGAGCCCAGGACTCAATCCTAGGACCTTCTTGCTGTGAGGCGGACATGCTAACCACTACACCACCGTGCCTTCATTGTTGGACAAGAGTGAATACAATACTGAGTTCTTTATCACCTCCTTCTTAATTCTGTCTTTCTTGGATTAAGACTGTACGAACCTGCTCGTGGCCTCTATATCAGAATGCATGTTATTCGTTTATTTAGGCTGCTTGAACTAAATACTAATAAAACATATCTTTATTTTCATTTCATCTCATTTCATTTCAATTTCTAAATTACTTTATCTTATTGGGTCATGTGGAGGCTGGAGGCTATCTCAGCCACACTGGGTGAAGACAGAGTACACCCTGGACAGCTCGCCAGTCCATCGCAGGTCCAACACACACACGCACACTCACACACACACACACACACACACACACACACACACACACACACACACACAAGCAGCAAGGGGCAATTTGGAACAGCTAGTTAGTCTAATGTGCATGTCTTTGTACTGTGGGAGGAAAACCTTAATATATTTCCTTCTCCTCATATGGTAATAAATCATGTCCTCTGTGAATAATTGTCTGAATTTCATTGTACTGGCTCTGCTTTGTATAAAAGCCTGGTGGTAGGATGCTGGATTACTGATCCCAAGGTCGGGGGTTCAAGGCCCACTATCAACGGTTGTCACTGATGTCCCCCCAATGCAGTTACCTGGATTATCAAATGCAGGCCATGTCATTGTCATTGTTTGTGGTCAAGAGTAGACTAGTAGAAGTAGTAGACATCAAGAGTAGAGTAGCCGTCGGCGTGTTTCTGCCCTGTGATGGCCTGGCGAGCTGTCCAGGGTGTACTCTGCCCTCGCCCAGATTCGGCTGATATGGGCGCCAGCCTCCCCGCGACCTAATTCGGACTAAGCGGTTCAGAAAATGGATGAATTGAACTTGGGTGGTACAGTGGCATAGTGGTTAGCACGTCCTCCTCACAGCAAGACGGTTCTGGGTCCGAATCCAGAATGAGTGCACACACTGTGGATTGTGGTTTCACTGCAAATGTGCTCAATTCCGTGCTTGTTTTACAGTCAAGATCAGTCAGTTCATCTGAATCACAGGAACACCCCCGGAGCTGTTTTATTACTGCAAGCACAAAATGTTCAGCGATAGCAAGCGGTCACATCTCACACCAACCCTGTTTGTGAGAAGGTGCAAAAGAGCTCCAGTGAGTCAGATTCACGGCTTCAGAGGCTCACTCAACTCAAGTGCACTGAACCAGTTTAGATTTTATACTATGGATGACTGCTCTGGAGGAAACTTTCCAATGAACTGAATCATGTATTAAATTGAAAGCTATGAATAAATATCTTGTGATATTTCCATGGTACCCTTATGTTCAACAGGATTTCAATCTGTGTCATAAACTGTGCACAGTTCCCTTTAGTGCTGCTAGCCGTAGAAAGCAATAAAATAAACCAATTACTCATGACTCATGTACTGTATATCAAGGCTAATAACTGTTCATAATAACATAAAAGGAGATCAAAAGAGCTGCTTCAGTGGATCTGTATTTATCCCTAAGTAGTTTTCTAAGAGTCTGGCAACACTATAATTATCTCTGCATTACTGTATTGTCACAAGCAAGTACACAACAGAATAAATCGTGTCTGAGTGAGAAAAACTATTTAGCACTCACTAATCACTCATCTGTCAGGCCGATTAATCCTCCGTTAGGGTCGCAGGGAGGCTGGTGTCCATCTGAGCCGACATTCAGCAAAGGTGCAGTACACCCTGAATAATTCCCCTTGCAGGATTAATACAGTATATCCAAAAAATAAATAAATCAATCAATCAATCAAAAAGAATAGCTCGGCAGACCACTGCAGGGCAACACACAACCATTCACACTCAAAATCACTCCTAGGGGCAATTTGGAACAGCCAGTTAGCCTAATGTGCATGTCTTGGGACTGTGGGAGGAAACCAGAGTATCCGGAAGAAACCCCCGTTAGCTCGGGAAAAAATGCAAACTTCACACATAAACGCCCTTGCCAAACCGTGGACTCGAACTCAGAAGCTTCTTGCTGTGAGGGGGACATGCTAACCACTATACCGACATGCCACCCCAGTATTTATCTCTCAAAACTAAATTCACATTTTCCACAAGAGTATAAAATCACTGTATCACAAATAGGGCAGTACGGTGGCGCCGTGGTTCGCACGTCCACCTCACAGCAGACTTGTTTTCCTCCCACAGTCCAAAGACATGCTCATTAGGGTAATTGTTTGTTTCAAATTGCCCCTTGGTGTGGATGTAAGTGTGAATGGTTGTTTGGACCTCCAGTGCCTTGGACAATCTGACGGTGTACCCTGCATTCGCCCAGTGTCCACCAAGATAGGCTCCGGCCTTCCCGCAACCTTAATATGATTAAGCGACTGGGCAAATGAGTGAGTAAGTGAATAAGTGACTGTATCACAAATAAAGACGTCTCCAGGGCAACTATAAATTGCAATATTTTCAGCATATTATTACTAGTTCCACAAGCCCATAGTGAGTCTACTTCAGTTACTATGGTGACATCCTGTTCATGCAGTGACAGGTTTGACCTCAGATATTGTCTTAATTCACACTTGACAGTTTTTAGAACGGTTGTACCCATTAAACAAAATAGTTAAATCATTTTTATGTTTACACACATTTACTTTCTTTTTTTTTTATTCTGCATATATATTGAATGCATTTCTGGCATGTTCTCCAGTCTTTTGTCACTGAACATGTTTTTCCCTCCAACTGATGCACCATATGACCATATGACACAGAATTGCAGGCCTGTCAATTACTTTATGCAGTTTGTAAGATAACACAGTCATATGTTGTCTGCACCTAAGCAAAGAAATATAATAATAATAATAATAATAATAATAATAATAATAATAATAATAATAACAATAAAATACACTAAAATATTTTTTTTTATTATTATTTATTTTAATCATAACAGACACAGGTGAACGCCCAGCACAGGCAGGAGTTTTGGTAGTACTGTGGAAACATAATGAAAAGCAATCTAAAATGAAATCTTAATCGTTCATGTTTACATATTTTAACCATGACAGACACTGTTCAGGTGAGCTGTGGGCTTTGAGTCAAATTAAGAGAGCGTAGCTCCGTATGCGCTGTAGAGCTAACAGGAGTGCATTGTAATTTACATACTCCACAAACACAGCGGAAACTCATCTCTGTAAAGATGTCTTTGCAAACTAATTTAGGATGTTTGTATATATTACAAAGAACTACAAGAAAAAAACACTAATCAAATTAAAGCAGGATGTTGATGATGAAGATGACCCTGCCAGCCCGAGTTCCCATGACAAACTGTGAGTGTCTGTCATTATGATTCAAGCATTATCCTCTCAGAATAACGATTTATAATCCCAAGATAGTGGACCAATCAGATTGCGCCATTCCCATATAGTATATACTAATCACATGGTAATCACTTCACCTGTAAGTGGTAGTAAAGGTTTTACTATAATGGCTGATGAATGTATATCGAATATATTACTTACTCACTCAAACCGCTTCACCAAACCGCTTAATCCTATGAGGGTTGTGGCAAGGCCGGAGCCTATCCCAGCCGACACTGAGGTACACCCTGAACAGCTCGCCACACCATCCCAGGGCCAACACACAGTCATTTACACTTACGTCCACACCAAGGGGCAACTTGGAACAGCCAATTAACCTACTGTGCATGTCTTTGGACTGGGTACATGGACAACACCCACACAAGCTCGAGGAGAACATGCAGTCTCCACACGGAAACGCCCTCACCGAGCCCAGGACTCAAAAGCAGCACCTTCTTGATGTGAGGCAGTCGTGCTAACCACTACGCTACCATTTCGGCGAATTATCTTACAATATTCCAAATGTTATAATGGTAAGGAAGGATATCATGTGCGTGGAACATCTTTACAATCCAACCTGTCAGTTCCTCATGTCACTGTGACCCACCTTGTTGTTTAAAATAGATTACATAGTGGGTCCTGCTGTAACCAACTGTGGTTTTATAAACACAAGATGACTGCTTGGTTGCATGTTGTTTGGAAGCAATAGCAACCCCGCAGGAGCTAAACAGGTTCCACAGAATTATGGCTGTATCTGCTTTTAAATAGATCATACATTTAAATACGTGCACGTGTTTTTAAATAGATCATACGAGATCTCGTGGTGATTCGTGGTGTCACTGATGTTTATTCAGTGTTCATAGAAACTGAGTTAAATACTGAACTAGTGATATGGTGCATCAGAGTTCACTCAATTTAGTGTTAAAGTAATATTACACTTGGCTGAAATATGTTCAAACACACATATTTTAGAGACACATTGATATGACACTAGACGGTACATTGACTTTGTGTATGTGGAATTTTACCGGTTGGTGTTATTGTGAAAATGGTATGCTTTACCAGCAACGTTTATACGGGCTGTGTACTTCAGCTGCAAGTTGTTACTTGAGAAAGTGCCAACGGCACAACCACGAACGTCACTGCAATCTTCACCTCCTGAGCAAGCAATAGAGTACATAGACCTGGATTATAGCCAGACTGAGTCAGCGTCTCACATATACTCACAATGCCAACATAATACATGTCTGACACAAATTGTAAGCAGGGTGAAATTAAAGCCACATGACTGAAGTTATAAAATACTTACTGCTCTCTGACTGGTGTGGCACAGTGGTGTAGTAGTTAGCACATCCGCCTCATAGCAAGAACTTCCTGGGTTCGAGTCCTGGGCTTGGCGAAGGCGTTTGTGTTGCGGAGTTTGCATGTTGTCCCAGTGGGCATGCATGGGCTTCCTCCAGATTTCTCCCACAGTCCAAAGACATGCATATTAGAGAAATTGGATGTTCCAAATTGAATCTAGGTGCGAGTGTAAATGGTTGTGTTTGTGTCGCCCTGTGATGGTCTGACGAGCTGTTTAGGGCGTTCCCCGTCTTCACCCAGTGTCGGCCGAGATAGGCTCCAGCCTCCCTTCAACCCTAGTAGGATTAAGTGGTTTGGCAAATGAGTGCGTGAGTGCTCTCTAACTGTGTGGTTACATAGTGGGAAAAAGATCCAGTCACCAACATAGTGAAAGGTGGATTTTTATAGGGATTATTAAAAAACCATTGCTAACTTAGCTTACCCTGGAGCCAAGAGTAAATAAAGTTATCGCTTTGAAACAGTAATCGAACTTCAGTGTTCTGTTGATTGATGCTGACAAATGTCCCCCAAATCACTCATATGTGCTGTATGGGCCAGTATTGTCTATTAACAAGAAAAGATCATCCTCTATATGTTTCGGTAGTTCTATGTGGAAACATAATGAAAAGCAAACTAGAACTAGAAATGTGTTCTTGCCACAGAACACTAGGTGTATCCTCCGCATGGTCAACTGCAGCCTCTACAGTGTTAATGGGCATTTTTGATTAATTTTAGCCTGACTTGCTAACCACTACACCGTCATACCGCCCTATTTCTAAACAGATTAGTTTAAATTTATGTTGTGGTTGCAGACCTGTAGATATTGAACTTATTAATTAATTTATTTACATTATTTATATACAGCTTGCCAGTCCATCACAGGGCCAGGACCTTCTTGCTGTGAGGTGGACGAGCTAATCGCTACACCACCTTGCCGACCTACTGATAACTTTTCATTCATTTATCTTTACTAACCACTTGGTGAGTGGATCCAGATCTGACAGGAATGAGGCAGGAGCACATCATGGATAGGAAACCAGTCCAACGAAATAAAGCAGGCACACACACACACACACACACACACACACACACACACACACTGCAACCAGTCAACTAAATGGCATGTTTCTGAGAGGTGAAAGGAAACCAATACGGACACAGGAAGAATAAATCACAGGAACCCAAGTACAGAGACCCCAGCATTGTGTAGCACTAACACTTCCCAATGCACCATCATGCCACGCAGTAATAACTTCAAATCATGAAAATATATATATATATATATATATGAAAGGAACATCTAAACACTGATCTAAGACCCCTCTTCATCTAGATCCCTAATGATAAGGTATCAGAACTGGGTAAATGAAGATTAAAACTGGATTTAAATGTTTTTTAATGACGTTCTCATTGAAAACAACATTCATTTGCTTACAATGTCAGAAAGCTTTCCTGTATGTAATTACACCATGAAATCAACCTGACCCTTGAGGTCAAGTTGTCATGGAAACTAGTTTGAGCTTTTCATTAGGCTGCTGAAGCAGGATACATGAATTTCTGCTTCAAAAATATTAGCAGGTATTCAGTGTTACATGCACCACCAAATTATTCAGCTACGAACTAATAAACTACAAACAGAGAGATGAGACCTTATATAGGGAGATTAGATAGAGAGATCAGTAGAGATTACACTCCCACGAACACACGTAACTGAGTTCTGCAGGAATCACATGAAAACCTTAACTTGTTATTAACTTGTTAGTGGGCGGCACGGCGGTGTAGTGGTTAGCACGTCCGTCTCACCGCAAGAAGGTCCTGGGTTCGAATCCCATGCTCAGGGCGTTTCTTTGTGAAGTTTCCATGTTCTCCAGGTGAATACATGGATTTCCTCTGGGTACTCCAGTTTCCTCCCACAAGCCACATTAGACTAATTTGCTGTTCCAAATTGCCCCAAGGTGTGAGTATGAAAGTGAGTTAGTGACATTAATTGTTATAGTGCTTCAACTACAATACAAAAAATATATATTCATATAAATACATACATATATATCACTATCAGTAAACTAAGTGATTACCAAAATAAAAAATATCGAAAAGATATACAAGATGTGAACTTGAATATGGATATAACAAGCATTTCTGGGCGAGAAACTAGCCAGCAAATTGGTTGTTCCAATAATGGATAGCACAGTTGGTACTTGTTAAAGTATGTGCCAAAACAAAGTCTGAAATGAACCAGCTCTTCCAGGAGGCCCTGCCTTTCTGAGGCATTCTGAAGCCTGCCTCGCCCACGCAGGCATTAACTTGTGGGAGGCCTCATATTATACACCTGATCAAAGCAGATTGCTGTGTTTGTTTAAAATGGCACAGCTCCAGCTGTTCTCAAGGCTGAGCAAGACAAAGAAGCAAATGTTTAACCAAGCCTAACAGCAATTTTCTCAGTCTTCATTTACCGTAAGAGCGCCCGCCTTTATCTGGAATAGGAGGGATGAGAGTTAATTTCCTGGAGACATCCTTATGAAATATGACAGATGATACTGATATACTGTGTTAGCTATATTACATGTAATATGTAAAAGAACCATTGTTGTCGTTCGTAAAGAGTAGGCCACTGGGTTGGCGTCAGCGTGTTTCTGCCCTGCGATGGCCTGGTGAGCTGTTCAGGGTGTACCCCGCCATAGCACAGTGTCGGGGGCTAACTAGGATTAAACGGTTCAGAAAATGAATAAATGAATGAATGTATTTATAAAAATAATAATAATAATGTACTCTTCATGAATGTGTGGGTTCCCTCTGGGTCCTCAGTTTCCTCCCACAGGCCATAGCCATGCACATTAGGCTAACTGGCCATTAGGTTTGAGTGTGTGTGTGTGTGTGTGTGTGTATTGGCCATGTGATGCATCAGTGAGCTGTTCAGGGTGCACCCTGCCTTTGCCTAGAGTCGGTTAAGATAGGATCCAGCCCCTCTGCAACCCATAGCAGGATTAGACAGCTCGGTTAATTAAAGAATAAAAGATTAGTGATCTTTTAGTATGAAGACTAATTATTATTAAGTCAGGCCTTTTTTTTTTCTTCTGAAGATGTGTCACAGCCATAAATAACAGAGTTTGTAGTGTTATGGGGTGGTGCTTCCTTTTTTTTTTTCTTTCTTTCTTTTTTTTGTAGCCAAACTTGATTAAGCAAGAAAAAAAAATCCCAACACCACAAACCACAATGTTCTGCTAAAGAACATTTACGTAAACACAGACACATCCGATCTGTCCCTTGAAAGCTAAGATTGTATGTCAGATGCAACACAGCTCATTTACGAACACGCGATGTGTTCTTGGTGCTATGACGCACATGAAGCCGTTGACTCAATCAGAAACCAGGCCATAAATACAACCATCATTTCTCGTCGTCTGCCGGAGAGATACGAATAAACACACGGAATAAGTCACATTCGCTGCCGTCTCGGTTAATATTCAACTGGGGAGATAAAGGAGGATGTTAATGTGGCTTGGCAGTATATTCCAGAACTCTAAGCACACACCTGTCTTTGTGGTTACACAGTGACCTCGTGTAACTGAAACAAACACCATGTTCCATCACCTTTAGGGTATACTCACAGAAGTGCAAACTTTAATAATGCTCAAACCTTTTAGGGATCAATATGACATAACTTATTATTTAGGACTAAAGCAGCCCCCACAGATAGGATTTGGTACCGATTGTTATGAAATCATTTAGAAGAAGTGCTGCTAAAATCAGATGCTGTATGAATGTAGTTCTAGGAAGCCATGGCTTAAAGCCCTGCGCTGGAACAAACACCACTGGTGTGTAAAGCTTTTACCAATTAAGGGCAGAGTTGCAGAGGGAAGGGGCGGGGTTTAATGTAGGATTGCATCACAGCCGGGACTTTTCCTCCATAACAGAGACCACTTTACCACCACCACAAAACGCACTCGCATTGTTTACAGTGATTAGACCTTTTAAACCTGTATATCAGATATACATGTGATAGGTGCATTTCAGCTTAAACCCAAGAAGTGTCTTTTTATTTTTTATTTGGGTCACATTTACATTTACTCCTCACTCACTCACTCACTCACTCATGTAAAGCTGGAGCCTATCTCAGCTGACACAACACTTACACTCACACCTTGGGGCAATTTGAAACAGCCATTTAGTGTAATGTGCATGTTTTCGGACTGTAAACCCAGTACCCGGATGAAACCCACGCAAGCACAGGGAGAACATGCAAGCTCCACACAGAAACGCCCTTGAACCCAGGACCTTCGTGCTGTTAGGCGGATGTTCTACCCACTACGCCACCGTGCCGCCCACAATCATTTATTCATGCCTAATAAACAAATAAAAGAAAGCACCACAAAGTTCATATCATGTTCCCAATTGTAAGCAGTCAGTAAGATTACATCATACTACTGGCCTAACAGTGGTGTCGTTAGGGTTTTAATACATCCCATAATACAATACATTCCAAAAACAACCATATTCCTTATTTCACTTTCATTTATTTATTTGCCAAACGGCTTATTCCTACGTGGGGAGGGTCGTGGGGAGGCTGGATCCTATCACAGCCGACAGTGGGAGAAGGCGGGGTGCACCTTGAACAGCTCGCCAGACCATCACTCAAAATCGCTCCGAGGGGCAATCTGGAACAGCCCACTAGCCTATTGTGCATGGTTTTGGAGTGTGGGAGGAAACCTGAGCACCTGGAGGAAACCCACACAAACACAGTGAGAACATGCACAGTCCACACAGAAACGCCTTTGAACCCAGGGCCTTCTTGCTGTGAGGCGGACGTGCTAACCAGTACGCCACCGTGCGCCCACAATCATTCATACATATCTGATAAACAAACAAACAAACAGCACCACAACGTTCAAATCATGGTTCATGTTCCCAAATGTTTCAAAAACAAATTCTTTCATTAGTTTCCATTTATTTATTCATTTGCTCAACTGCTTAATCATACTTTGGTCTTGGGGAGGCTGGAGCCTATCTCAGCCAACTCTAGGCGAAGGCAGGGTACACCCTAAACAGCTACCAGTCCATTGCAGGGCCAACACACTCACACACATACACACATGTTCATTTACACTCCCATCTAGGGGTAATTTTGGAACAGCCAATTACCCTAATGTGCATCAGTGGACTGTGGGAGAAAACTGGAGTACCTAGAGGAAACCCACGCAAGCACGGGCAGAACATGTAAACTCCACACAGAAACGCCCTCGCCAAGCCCGGACTCGAACCTCAGACTTTTTTTGCTGTGAGGTGGACGTGCTAACCACCACACCACCGCCACCCATTTGTTTTCAGCAACGCTTTCATCCTGCTCCAGATTGTGGTAGATCCAGAATCTGGGTCTCCCCCCTAAATGAGGGAAACCATGAAGTATAGCCAGTCTATCTACCTGTATATTTCCATGTGACTCAGTGTACTACTGTGCCACTCACATTTAAAATAAATCAATGAACAACATGAACAAGTGACTAAATAAATATCTGGATTTGATGTGATAACAGATTTCCTTTACAAATGATCAAACTTCTACATAAATACACAAAATAAATAAACAAGTCTCCTAATTTGATTGCGTTAATTGCAATCACTGCGTTAGATTGCTATATGCAGTGGTTTCCAGTAGTGGTGAATTTTTGGATTTCATGACCAGCGTTGCATTTAAGAGTGCTGGCTTGGCAAAAGTACCCTGTTCCCCATTCTGCAGGGAGTACCGGCTAAAACTGCTTAGCACAATGTCCTCCCAGTCCATCACGTGCACACACACACACACACACACACACACACACACCCACACACAGAGTGTTCCTGCAAGCTATGTGATAAATGTATTTTCACTGTTAGTTTTCATTCGGCTGCTGAGGCCTCTCTATGAACTGGCTTTTTAATGAAGCAGATTACAAACACGGGCAGCACGGTGTTGTAGTGGTTAGCACATTCACCTCACAGCAAGAAGGTCCTGGGTTCAAGTCCCGGGCTCCGGCGTTTCGGTATGGTGTTCATGTGCTTGTAAGGGTTTCCTCCCACAGTCCAAAGATATGCTAACTGGCTGTTCCAAATCCCCATAGGTGTGGATGTGAGTGTGAACGGCTGTGGGGGTTGGCCTTGCAATGGTCTGGGAAGCTGTTTAGGGTGCACTCCATCTTCACCCGGTGTCGGCTGAACCTCTCCATTGCCCTAGTAGTAGGATTAAATGGTTCAGCAAATGACTGAGTGAGTGTGACTATAAACATACAGTACACACATTGTTGAGTACGCTCAGCTCGCCAGTCTACCATACACAGCCATTCACACTCACAACTCGGGCAAGGGTGGATGATGGAGCAGCCAATAGGCCTAATGTGCATGTTTTTAGACTGTGGGAGGAATCCCGAGTATCAGGGGAAACCCAGGCAATCACGAGGAGAACATGCAAACTCTACAAAGAAACGCCCTCGCCGAGCCCAGGACTGGAGGTGGATGTTCTAACCACTGAGGCACCTGCCGCCCCATAACAACACAACAGAACATTCTCTGATGCTTTTTACACGTTCATTTTATAATTTGTTTTAATAAACCGTTACTTACATTTTGATTTGGGCAATAAAGCATCGTCCGCTTTGTAATACTGCCATTCCTTCTCACAACACCAGACAATGGGGACTGAAGACACCACGTAATGAAATGTTTCAGGTTTTATTTTGTCCCATTCTTCCTTAAAGTGTGCAACAGTAGAGCGATTTTCCCTTTAATATTGACCACACATTTTTTATTGTGGACAGGTCAGTACTGCCCAAGGGCCAGTCACTCTTCTTCCGCAGCTATGCCTTTGTAGTGTCTGCAGAATGCGGTTTTGCGATGTTTTGTTCAAGTATGCATGGACATCCCTGTAACAGATGTTGCTTCACAATCACAATGTACTTTACTGTAATCATCTGCAGACATCACCTGTTTTAAATCACATCGTTATTGTCAGACAAGTCAGGGTACACCCGAATAGCTTGTCAGACCATCACAGGGAAACACACACTACCATTCACACTCACACTTAGGGTCAATTTGCTACAGCAAATTAGCCTAATGTGCATGTCTTTGGACTGTGGGAGGAAACCAGAGTACCCGGAGGAAACCCATGCAAGCACATTGAGAACATGCAAACTACACACAGAAGCACCCGAGCCTGGGAATCAAACCCAGGACCTTCTTGCCGTGAGGCGGACACGCTCACCTCTCTACCACCGTGTCACAGTCTTAAATATCAGCTAATCAATTTTAATTTAGTGTTTATTGCATGTCATGAACATCAGCATAGCTGTGATTACCTGTGCACGCAACATAAGATCAAATCCCAGGCATGCTGAGATTCGGTCAAACAGCAATCTTGCATACATAATATTACTTGATTTATTACGAGGAACTTATTTACTTTGCTGTAATTTAGTCTTCAGGGTTATTCAGGTCCTAAAAAAGACAGATCCATAAGCTACAGATGCAGATTTAAGAATTTTGATGGGAGTGGCAGTTTAGAAACCACAAAGTTCTCAGACTGCAAAGTTCCTGTTTGATGGTGTATGACAAGATTGTACAATGTCCATAGATGACAAAATCACTTACAAAATGTTCTTGTATTAGTTTTAGGAAGCTCATGCTGTCCTCTTGAAAAAAACAGAACTCATTCTAACTGCTGAAATCCATTATATGATGCCATGTGTTGTGTAATTTACAACGCCAACGAACCAACGAGTAAAATTCCCACCACTGTATTGCAGAGGCTCACATATTATGAGGCAAACTATAACAAAGATTTAGGTACCGCTCCTAATAGATCTCCATTAACAGCGAAATCACCTTCAAACCCCAGAGGAAATAAATAAATCCCCCATGGTTCCCGACTACGGTCTGAAGCAAAAACAGAAAAGGTTACCACTGAGTTTACTTTTCACTGGCATTCATTAGCTGATTTCCTTATTCGTTTGTTTCAAATGTCTTTTTAATTCGTTTATCCGTGTAACAGGTTCATGTTCCGCGCTCCAGATAATGTTTGGTGCATGACGGACATTTGTCTGCCTACCTAAAACTGCTGTATGAGGATAACTTATGAACTTGAGATTAAATATGATAATCCTGAGCTCAGTCATATTCCCCATTATAAAAAAAAAAGGGGGGTGTGAACATTTATACAAAAACGTTATTAAAGGAGAAGTTCTGCAGGTTATCTCTATCACAATATAGATAAAAAAAAAAAAAAGTTCACCATGTTTAATCTTGGTTTACATCACCAACACCTGCAGTACGAACAGAGTTCTTTCTATGTCCGCTGTACAGCATCTCCCTGAAGAAAATCTCAGAATGACTCATTTTTATTACATGCTACGGAATGAATGAACGTTGCATAGTAGGCTGGCATTTCTGTTAACAGAACAGCAGGCTGTTGCTAATGCTAAGAAACAGAGGAAAGCTTGTCAAAACCGGTGATATATTTGAAATTAGTGTATTATTCATCAATAAAAAATCAGAGAACACAACCAACTTATTACCTCCCTACCTTTCTCTCCAGTCTTTATTCTGGAGCCCTAGAGAGCCATGTCAATGTTTGTCTTGCACCAGTTTTTGTTAGCCTTATAATTATTTTTTACTTTAGTGTCTACTGTTAGTGTCAGTTACTGTTATTGTCTACGGCACCTGGAGCTCATACACGTCATTCTAATATATCCCCTTTATATGTATAAATGACAAAGTTATTCTTCCAGAGTTTTTCAAATTGACCTACAGTTTTTCTTCATATTCCAGTATAACTGAAAGCCCTTTTGCTTTCCTCAGGTGTTCCATAAAGCAACTGAAACGCTGCTTAGAAGCAGAAACTAAAACCTACTATCTTGCGCCACCTGCTGGCAGAAAAAAAACATTCCGCATCATAAAAAGACCACAAATTCCCAAAGTGTACAATGTGTTTAATGTCCATAAAAATAATAACAAATAAAAAAAACAGTGCACATCTCTGAGGAACTCCCTCTATGTGTACAGATTGCTTTGTGCGTCATGAACTCTGGTTAATTTCTGCAGTATTTCCGTGTTCGGACTTGATTCCAGCTATAGGGGGGAAAGGGGGAAAGAACAATGATAATCATCATAATCCTCTTGATTGTGCTAAGTAAACATAGACGGATGAAAAAAAAATTGATGAATAATAAACAAATCAGATAAAAAGCAAGATCCGAACCTTCATTTTTGTGCTGAGACATGACAGAGCAGGTTTATAAGTCTCCATGGTGACCGAGTCTGGGTGGGTGACATCACTGATGCACTGGATGAGTACAGCCGGTATGCGCTGAACCTGACACTGATTGAGCACTACAGAGCAAAACAAACACCGGCATGTCATAACACTTAAACAAAATTGTAATATATCCTTGTTACTTTGTAAACACCGCCACTGGTGTCCTCTTTGTTACTAAACAGCGTGAGTGAGTACATCAGACAGGCGTCTGCTCGTTTACACATGAACGCATGGTACATATCCCAGTACACTTAATGTGCATTAAAATGAAGGATCAGTTCAGATTTAATGAATAAAAAATAAATAGTAATATTACATGATTAAGAACATGGTGTAGTACAAGTAACAAACCAATAAATTCTGGAGGTGATCCGTGCATGGGATCATGTTGAGAAAAATCCCGAAAAATGCCTATTCTTTAATACGGGACAAAATATTCAGAAGACGCCCACTAGGGGGAGACATTTCATTATAACAACGCCAAGTGATAATAGTTCTGTATTTTGCAGTTGATTGGGTAAGGTTATTTTTATTTATTTATTTTATACTTTATTAATTCCACAAGGGAAATTATTGCCTCTGCATTTAACCCACTCAAAGTAAGTGAGCACACACACACACACACACACACACACACTTGGAGCAGTGGGCTGCCACACATTGCAGCGCCCGGAGAGCAGTTAGGGGTTAGGTGCCTTGCTCAAGGGCACTTCAGCCCTGAATGTGGAGGAAGGGAAGGTGCAGCTCACTCCCCCACCAACACATTTTACCTGCTGGTTTCAGGAATTAAACCAGCGACCTTTCGGTTCCAAAGCCGCTTCTCTAACCAGGCCACGGCTGTCCCCACATTAATGAAAAGTCCATTTGCCTAATCCTGAGTACTGTATACATGAAACCCTGCCCAAGTGAGTGTTTTTCTCGTGAACTGTACCGGCAGCAGGAAGGCCTGTGATGATGTTGGGTTGCTCTAGCAGAGGACAGGGTAAGTTGCCTTTGAAGGTGCTGGTCTTTAGTGCACGCAGGAATGGCGCTGAACTGCCGTTCACATAATGTGGAGTTTTGTACTCAGCGAGTGGAGAATCAGACACCACCGTCACAGTCAATCCTCTGCTCTGCAAACTGCCCAAAACCTATGGACGGAACAGTAAAGTCCAGAAAAGAACTTGTAACAGAATGGAGCTCTATTATTATAATGCCAGCATGAGGCATAAACGTTAAAGTGTACAGGAGTTTGTACTGGGTGGATGACGCTGTCTGTAAACCATCATATTACATGCACTGTCTGTTTTCGGAGTTAATTCTTTAATAGTTTTGATTACATAATTCAAATAACGGTGGCACAGTAGTGGTCCTGGGTTTGAGTCCCGGGCTCGGGCATTTCTGCGTGGAGTTTGCATGTTCTCCCTGTGTTTGCATGGGTTTCCTCCATGTACTCCGGTTTCCTCCCACAGTCCAAAGACGTGCACATTAGGCTAACTGGCTGTTCCAAACTAGCCCTAGGTGTGATTGTGAGTGTAAATGGTTGTTTGTGTGTGGGTTGGCCCTGCAATGGTCTGGCAAGCTGGAAGCTGAGATAGGCTCCAGCCTCTCCACAACCCTGGTAGGATCAAGCGGTTTGACAAATGAGTGAGGAGTGCAGTCGTTTCATAAAATAAATAATATCACAGTCACAAGAACGGCACAAATGAGGCTGCAGTGACTTTGACCTATGACTGCTAAAACCTAATCAGTTTATTCTTGAGTCAAAGGGGTCAGCGTTCTTGCGATATCACATTCACAAGGTATATACGGAGGGACAAACGTACCGCACAACGCGAAAACATAATGCCTCTAGCCCTGGATATCGCCGGCGAAGAGGTGGTGACGTCATAAACATTGAAATAATACAAGATTATGTGGTGACAAAGATTTTTCATTTTATATTCTTTTAAAAAATTCCCGATGGCGCTTTGGACTCTTGTGCAATTTTCTCCATCAGCTTCATAAAGGAGGTTCACCCAGGAAGACTTACTTAAATCACATATGCAGAGCAATGCATGTTACTCCACACTAGTTTATCCGAATATTGAATCTTTAACATTAACCTACTGAATGTTAAAACTAGGAAACCTGACAAATAAAATAAAAAAGATAAACATACCTTTTCAGCCCACTGGAACAGCTGATCTTCGGCAATATAGCACGTACACTGGCAGATAAGAACCTGCGGCAAACAGAAGAAAACTCTCGAAACCCTGAATCATATATCTGAAGATCTGAACGTATAGAGTACTGACAACGTACACGTGTGCGTCTGTGGTGTGGATGGGGGGTGTATACTCACAGACGGACAGGTCTTCTGCTGGTAGAAGACACAGCCGGGTTCTCCGGGGACGGGAGCCGTATCTGGGCGGTTGGAACCCCGACTCCTTTCGTTCCACAGAGACACCCACCCGACCTGCGTCCAGCCCTCAGAACTGAGAATGTACGCGGACACAAAACCTGGAACCAGACACAGATACATGGCGCAAAGACTCCTTGGAACACCTCATCTTATTCAGCTGTGTCATCACATTAAGTATCACCCGTGACTAAAGGACTGGAGGGATTTACCTGCAGCATTTGGTCCCACTGCGATGATTAGATCAAAACACTGTAGCTTGTCAGAACTCTCTACTGCGTTTGAAATCTCTGGACACCACCTGATATGAGCCTCCCTGTAGAAAACAAAGGCAGGATTCCTTTTATAAAATCGTTTAATATTAGTCCTCCTGCAGTACGTATAACACTGTACGTATGTGCACCGCCGATGTGTTCCGCATGCCTGTTTTCCATTTTGCGGCAGTAACACAAATATTAAAATAATCGTTCTACATGGTATAAACTTTACTGTTCATGGATGTTTAAAGAAAATAGCCTAAATATCATGAATGGTTTTATCAAACAAGACGATCATTAATGCAGATTAAAATTTAGTTTACGAAGGATACTAAACATGGACTGGGTTTATAGATGAATTCCTGAGCGGAGCACCAAAGGCATTGAACATAACTTGAGTGGTTGTCCCATGTCCGTGCCACAGAAAAATCCCAACAAGACTGCTGCGTCACTGAGTGGATGCTGACTGGTTGTTGTGTACGGAGCAATTAAAAATGAAAAAAAGAAAAAAAAAAGACATTTATTTTTAATAACAGGACTTAAACCCAGTAAATATAGGCTCATACACCACCACTCAGACTCGCACAAAAAAAAAAAAACCCACAATCTAAGTCAGGCAGGCACACAAACTTTCGCCAAGCAAAACACAGAACATTACAGAGAGCACGGAAAATAAACTCATTAAAGGGAACTTAAACACAAACGTAATAAAAGCTTGTATACATCATATAGATCAAAGCACTCCATTGTTATTACAAGCTTCTCTGTGGAGAAAAAAGAAAACAAGTAATAAATACACAAATGGAGGCAACATTGTACTGTGAAAAGTCACGCATGGTTCACGTGTATGTGGCAGTAAACACGGAAGTAATTTGCATGTGAATAAATGGCAAGCTCTATCAGTCGTTCACGTAAATGAGTCGATGTTTCTCTGATGTACGTGAACGTTAGCTTGTATTACGTGCAGATATGGCTAGTTTTATTTTATTCAGAAGATCTGATTTGTTAGTCTAATATACGTATACTGTTATTATTGCCAGTAACTCGCCTTATATGAACTGTCAAATTCATCCCCTGTTCTCGCAGTTTGGCACACTTGCAAGAGTGTAATAACGGCAGTTTTTTCAAACTGGTTAATGCAAACTATCAGATGGATTTTAGTGCCGTTCCATCGGGATGAATAAAATCCAACTTCTTACTGAACTTTATCTCACACTGAAATTTTTTAGGAAAACTCCAGCTAAAATGTATTGCTTCCCACAATTATTGACATCCATTTTAATTTACTGCGAGGATTACTGACACCCATTCCCATATGAATTGTACATTTTTTTTTTATTGGAGTGTGTCAGAACTTTCAAGCTACAATCAATGCCCCTGACTAACTGGGGTTCAAATATAAGCTGGCAAAGAGGCCAAAATCCCTTAATCATCAATTAGCATGAGAAAAATAAGAGAAAGCACAAACCAAACGAGGAGGAAGTGTGTTAACCTACAATATTAAAATATTTTCTCATGTCTAATTGGGTGGGGGGGGGGGGGGGGGGGGCAACGGTGGCGTAGTTTTT
>JAQMYF010000016.1:6705622-6719211 GCA_030014195.1 Neosilurus mollespiculum
GTATATATATGTATATGTGTGTGTGTGTGTGTGTGTATGTATGTATATGTGTGTGTGTCTTATCATGAAATTTTCCAGCAAATTCTGAGATGGTCAACATGGAGGTTATATGTTTTTTTGGTTGAGTTGACTTGGAACAACCCCATAATATTGTGCTGTCTGGTTTAACTGGAGAATAACTAACCATCGTTCCATGACTGTAGGGCAGATTTACAGTTTACTCTTTATTTATACTGACATTGTTCACTTTCTGCATCCAGTCTGTACACTCTATTTGTAGTATAAACTGCTCAGGGTGAACACGGGCTCTTTGTTTTTCATGTATGCCATGCATCATCTAACATTTCGTCTAACAAGTTTGTTCTTCATTAACACATCCTCTTCTCTCTGTCCGACAAGCTCCTTTTCTGTCGTTCTTTACCAGTGTGTGTATACTAACCGTTATGTGAGCAAGCATTGCAAGGAGGTATTTCAGAAATATATAATATTAAAAAAATAAAAAAAAAAAGATCATGCCAGAGTTTGCTCATCATTATTATGTAAGCAGGGTTTTTATTCAGCACTTTGCTCCATTGTCAGTATTTCCATGTTGCTTTTCATCATTTTGTCATTTGCATTTGTGTCTTTCTTCATCTTTGTCTCCTTTCCGTTCGTCCATCATTCGCCACTGTCTGTGCGATTCTCACCCACACCCACCCACTCCGGTGGCCGCAGCTGCACCTCCATAGAGAGTGTGAGCACACAGGCGGCTCGGCCGGGGAAGAAAGCTGAGTCCAGCACAGATGGCTCACGCTGTAGCAGCCCCTCTGCTCCTGTACAGGTACGAGTGAAGCAGTTTGTGATTTAAAATGGGGGGGGAAAGAGTGTGATATGGAATTTTTGAAACAAATGTTTTCAGTAACCACTATGAGTCACAAAAAGCCCTAACAGTAATGACAGTTTTGTCAGTGAATTTTAAAAGTATTTGCTGATGATCTTTAGTTTCATGAAGAATTTATAATCACAATTTAATAAATAAAAAATACATGGCAGGTAAGAATATGGCTGTATTTCAGAGGTTCATTATGCTCTTCTGAGTAAAGACAAAATAGACTGACTGGCTCTGTTTGTGTAAACATCATAGCTTCTGACCCAGCATTCAGTTTTCTATGATGCATGACGAAGTAAGTTTAACGGCTGTTTTGTTTCCGTTGTAGCAGGAGCAGGTTGTAATAAGGGCGACATCAAAAATTTCTCAAAGAACAAAACAGCTTTAATATAAAGATTTAAGCACCAAAAAATCAACTTCTGATACGCGGTTTCAACGTGAATTTGTTCTGATGACGTAATGTCATGTAACCATCATGTTATGACCGCCCCCTCCCTAAAGTTTTGATATTGTCTGAAAGTGTTACTCTACTAAGATAAGATTTGTTTAATGGAAAGTTAATACCCCCACCGCATAGCAAGATGCCATTCTGCTGGATAGGTTCACTTCTGTTAGCACATTAGACACACCAGAAACTTCATGCAATTCACACTTAATGTGATTGGGTTAAAAGCCTTTCTGTTCAAATAGGTAACGAGGCCGCCATGGCCTAATAAATAGAGAAGCAGGTTTGGTAACCAAAAGGTTGATGGTTTGATTCCTGAACCAGTAAGGAAAATGTGTGGCAGTGGGGGAGTGAGCTGCACCTTCCCTTCCTCCACTATCATGGCTGAAGTGCCCTTGAGCGAGGCACCGAACCTCCAGCTGCTCTGTGGGCGCCGCAGTGCATGGCAGCCCACTGCTTCATGTGCGTGTGTGTTTGGATTAATAGATAGGATGATAGATTAGACATAGGATAATAAAGTGTATTCATTCATTCATTTTTTGAACCTCTTAATCCTAATTAGGGTCGTGGGGAGGCTGGCGCCCATCTCAGCCGACTCTGGCCAAGGTCAGGGTACACCCTGGACATCTCTAATACATTATATCCAAAAAAAAAAAATACTCCGTGGCTGTAATAGTTTATTTTGTCAGCTAAAAGAACAAAGATACCTACTGCATATGGAACATAGAATTCTGTTTATGTTGTTTAAAAAAAGTGTATTTTATTTTATGGCTTGAAACAAGCAACAGTTGGAGGGGATGATGGAGTAGAAGTTTCCATCACTCAGACATTCATTCCCATTACCATTACCCAGGGTTCCTACGTGTGCGCGATGCTATACCAATTTCTCTTAAGTAAGGTGCACTGCTATGAACCCAGCATTGACAGGTAAAAATTTTAATTTTGGGCAGCAAACTGTTACTCCATAAACATTTTCTTATTTGTGACCCATCGCAGCAAAGTGGGTATTTAGTCGGAAATGATTAATTTTGGGATATTGGTACGATTCATTATCTGATATCATCTGCTTTAAAATGATACCACATTTTCTAACACATATTGCTAGTTTTAGAGGAAATCGCAAAGTATTTAATAATTTCCACTTAATACCCACTTTGCTGTGATGGGTCACATTTATGTAAAGGTTTTTCTTCTTAAGGAGAAATACATTTTGAAATACCATTGAAAAGATAAGTTATGTAAGGGCTGTTTTTTTTTTTTTACCGAAAATAAAATACACACATTTTCGGAGCGTTGCTTTTAGGCAGAGCCCAATATTCATATATCAAAATCTTTTTGGCAGTGTTGAGAGTGAATACAACACACCCACCTACACACACACATCTAAAAACAGCTGCTGTGATTCAGTGTATAAAAAGGTTCCATAGGAATTCGGAGCTCTGTTTTTATAGACTGTCAAAAGTTACAGAACGAAGAAACCAGTTGCAAAAATCACTGCATTTTGCAGAACCATCAGTATCTAAAAATGGCTCTTCATAGGAATGTTTACAGCCAGTATCAGTGTATTATCATAAAATTGTCTGAGAAAACAACTAAAACATCAGTTAGATCTTTAAATCTCAATTATTTTCCCTGATTAAATCTTAAACAAAACAAAAATAATAATAAAATGTGATCAACGTATAACATCAACTTTTAATAAGCATCTAAAAATATATTTTAAATTATTGTCTAAAGGAGCACTACATAATGGTGTAAAACATTATTATTATTATTATTATTATTATTATAAATGGTTGCACAAGGCTCCCACACTGTTCCATTTTCTATTCTTTTATCTTCATCATTCCCATCTTCCATTTGTTGCCCATGTTCTATTTCCCTTCATAGGAATGTAATATTGTATGGGGAAATACACATTATGGTTATAAGAGATATTTATTATAAACTGAAGCATTTTTATTAAGTCCAGATGTGTATCTGCACAACATTTGTGTGTGCAGCTATAATTAAAATTTGACCCTTGTATGTACTGAGTTAGGGTTATGCATGGTGTTTCAATTACATTATCATTACAGGTTCCTGTGTGTAAACCCTGAAATCACTGTTTGGGTATTTGGTACGCCATCTATCGATATAGTACACACTTCAAGAAAGTATGTTTCAACTGACACAAGCTCTTAAATTCTTAGACATTAATGGGTGAGATCTGGAGCAATGTTTGTTGTGTTAATTTCTTAGACCTTAAGTACAATTCCATTAAAGATGTAACAATTATTCACTGAAGGCAATGTAGATGTCACTGAATAGGACTCTTTGTTTTATCAACATCTATCAAGAATGATGTGAAAAATAGTTTTTTAATTGTATATACTGCACAGAAACGTAAATATTAACTCAACATTGTAGCTTGTAGGTGAGGTCCACGAACTCTGTGCTGTATTTTAGTATATATTACATGGAAACCTACAGAAAAGCAAACCAAAACCAGATTTTTATAGGCGTTATTCCAAGTGGATAATTCTTGAATCAAAATGGCGGACAAAGAGTCACGGTTTACCACAGTCACGAATTCTGAAATCCTAGAAATTCAACAAAATGCCATGAGGCTGCAGACAGGACAGAGTGCACGTGTTTGACCCCTGTCCATCCCTGACAGCACCTACAATGGGCGCATGCATGTGCCTAACTTTCATGGGGAAGAGATGGCAACAGGGTGGACTATGGGAAGAAGGCAAGCCAGTGATCTATTGGGAAACCTTTGGTTCTAGAGTTCACGTGGGTGTTACTCGAACACATACTATCTACCTAAACATTGCTGCAGACCAAGCTTACTCCTTTAATGGCAGTAGCCTCTCTCAGCAGAACAGTGGGCATTGCCATAATGCAAAATCTGTTGAGTATTGGTTGGAGGAGACATTTCACCCTCTTGAATAGAGTACCTGCAGGTAAACATGATATAATTGAGCCAAACCGCAGAGAAAATGAGCTTTTTGGAGCATTTATTCAGCAAAAATATCAATACATGTAATATTCTGTTGAGAAAGTTAGTGCTCAGTCTTGCCGTCATTTTGGGTAGTTGTCCACCAGTCTGTGATATCAGCTTCCTGAAATTTTTGACCTTTTTTTCTTTGGCTGCAAGCTGTTTGAGAGTTTTCTTGCATGCGCTTCCTTTTTCTTTCCAGCTTGCAACATTATAACTGTGCTGACTCCGATGGAAATTGACGAGCCAACAGCGCTCTCTCGCTCTCTTTCTCTTTCATGACACTCGCATGCACAGAGACTATGCACTACTTCTGTGCACAGATATCCCATAATAGTAAATCTCTGTTTCTGTGATGAGCTGTAAAGATGACGTGTCATGACTGACCGAAAACACTAAGCATGGCAGCTGTGTGTGTTTATTTAATTCTGTTTCCTTGTTTAGTGGGTTGAGGGTAGTAGGTTCTATGTAGAAATTAAATTAAACCCAAATTTAAAAGCTTGCATGAATAGTTTCTCTGTACCCACCAAAACCTGCTGTTCTCAATAAAAACCAAAATCTTTTTTGTAAAAAATAAAAATCAATCAATAAATCAATAAATTCTCACACACAGGGGCACCAGTGTACTTTGAAAAGTGGGTAAAAAATGTAGTAATAACATCCCACAAAGGTTTGAATAGATAAGCAACAAACCTGAACCCAAGTATTTGAAAATTAAAAAAATACAAGAGGCTAATTTAAAAGTCTTGAATGAAAATGGTGGCCAAATCTCTTTATCTCAACATTGTGGCTTGTCTTACTTTTGCACTTTGCTCTCAAAGTTGTGTGTGTTATGTACATCCTTTCTATAAGCTTCATGTCTCTAAATCTACCTGGTTCAATTTACTGAACAAACACGCGATCCTTCACTCCCTGGAGAATTGAATAGGGCGTTTATGGATACCATTTATATCTTAATGGATACAGAGTTTCTGTAACTTTTCCACTTTACCACTTTAGCTGTTGGTGATTTGTAATCCACTCTTATTTCTTGTTCCTTCTTTTTTTTAGGGCCCGGTGATATATGCACAGCTCGATCACTCTGGCAGTAAGAACTCATTCCACAAGATGGAGCCCGTGGTGTACGCTGACATCCGTAAGAACTAGAAAAGAGAGCACGAGAACACAGAGTAGTACACACTCTTCCAACAACACTCCATTTATATATATAAAAATACATTTTTCCCTTTTTTTCCCCTTCCCCTTAATTAAACAAAATGCACTCCGATGTTAATCATGTTCCATGTACTGAGAGACTTTGAATCAAACAGAATATGATGTTACAACCATTGTTACCACTCCAAAAACAGTTACTGATTCATTTCCCCTTTGCTGAATTTGTGCATGCAGCTTATTCTGCCTCCTGCTATCAGACCTCCCAGAGAGAGGCTGGAAATATTCAGGTCCTTGGTTCACTGCCATTGTGTTTAATCCCACTGAAGAGTGCCATGTAGAGACATTGTTTAATATATATGTTGTGAATTTCTGACTCAGTAGGTTAGTGACTCCGTTCTGATGCGCTGCTTCGTGTTCCTGATTTTAATGCAAAAACAACTCAAACCACAGCAAAAGGTCATGACCAAATCAGCTATTGATTTTACAGATCAAATTCCAACGTGCAGGTCTGTATGTTTACTTTCAGACTTAGCAGTTCCTATTAGAGGTTTTTTAATATATATTTATCCACTTCTTTTGGTTTGCTTTTAAGTATCTGCAAAAACCAAGAGCAAGGTACAATTTAAGCTTGGTCCTAACATTTTACTTAAAATAAGTACAAATATTATAATAATTATAATACATTGATAATTGCCTAGCAACTTATTATATCCTCGCAAAGCGTAGGGGATTTTCGGGGGCTGTCTGCATCCGCCGCCACCTCAGACAATTCTTGTTCACACTCTAGCAGTGCCGGGTCTTTATGGATTTATTTGATGCTTATGTTGAATGGTCCCTACGGCACACCCTCCATCCTATCGAAACTGGGTCACCTTGACCTACTTTTCAAGGTCACAGAAGTCAATTCATCAAAAAATGTCAATTAACATTCTAGAGGCTGAAATTTTGTCAGATCGGTTTCCAATTCATACCTGTTATACTTGGCGTCAAGGTCATTCTGTCTGTTGAAACTGGGTCACCTTGACCTAATTTCAAGAGCACGGGGGCCATATGAAAGTCATGTATGTATAATCTCACTGTTAACCTTGTAAAACTAGGTCACCTTGACCTCTTAACTGATTTCCATTTCACAAGAATCAAATTTAGTAAAACCATGGTGATACCACGTTGACCACGCAGGGGATGTACCTAGTGTTCTGTGACAAGAATGCATTTCTAGTTATTATTATTATTATTATTATTATTATTATTATTGTAGTAATAAAATTCTTATTTGTTTTGAAATGTGATACAAGACCAGGCTTAATATGTGTCTTGGGAATTTTAACAATTTCATTCAAAAACTTTTTTATTTTTATTTTATTTTTGTATTATTCTTACAAATCCAGATTCCAAAGTATTGTCATTGCTATTGTTTTTTTTTTTCCATGATATTAAAAGTACTGTTACCGCGGTATAGCAGCAGTTGAGTTGGTAGGAGGTTCGTCTACTTAGTTGTAACTTTTTTCTATAAACGGTTGTTTGTTACATCAGTAGTTGGCCTAATAGAGTACGTCATTAGCATCATGTTCCATGAGATATATTCCATGTCGATCCACTCAGTATGCTGTGTTGCTGCCTCTGTTTTATGATGTGGGCCGTTTTTCAATCAAGGAACACCACTGGGTGTCAATGACACTAAAACTTAGTTTCTCATATTGCTATATTGTTTTGCTTATCTGATGGCGAAGTGTTTCTGCTTAATCTCGAAATTTTTATGCCAGGAACACAAACACAGGAGAGTTTAGGAGAACATCCAACCTGGTGGAGTTTATTACCTTTAGCTTAAACATTGTTTGGTGGAATTTCAAAACCACTTGCATGGTTTATTGGATATATATGTGACCCATCAAATCAGATATTAAGTCGCAGTTTTGAGCTGTGAGAAATAAAAGGCTGCTGCCTAAAAAAGGGAAGAACCAGTTGTCAGAAATAAGCCTGCAAAGAAAACAAAGAATTGAGTGATATTTTAGGTAAAAAAAAATTGAAGCCCCTGTTCAGTAAACGAGAGCTTGGGTGGAAAATTGCATGCTGAAGTGTGACACACACAGAGAGATCATTCTAAACACAGCACAGGGTATGATGTAATATAGCGCAAAAGCTTTTTGCACAGAAAGTACGAACAACACAGTAAAAAAAAAAAACTTAAGCTGTCATTTACATTACCAGATTACTGAACTTCTGGTGCAATGAGTAATTTTGTGCTTCGGAAAACTGAAAGGTCACATCAGAATCAGAATACTTTATTGATCCCAGAGGAAATTGTGAACATGGCAGGAATTTTTGATATTCGACCTGCTGTAAATTTGAACTAATGTACTCATTCACTCAGTGTACTCACTGATGTACCCTTAAGAAACAGTCAGATGTGCAAATTAAAATATTCAACATAAAAAAAGTCATAGCAGAGCTCCAGAGCTGCATATCTTTTGCAAATGTCGTAAAGCCATGAGAGAGAATTTGTTTTTGCGTCCATGCTCATGTGCCCACGCAGCGCAGTCTGCACTGAGGGCACCTGCACTACGCAGCTTATTCTGTTACTTTACATATGCAGGTTTTGCTTTTAGGCAGTTACTAAGTGCAGAGTCTCGTTAATATGCACATGTCAGGGTCCAATGAACCTCAGCGCATATTAAGCAAGACTGCATTTTTGCTAATACTTTATATATTTTAGCTAAGATGCGGGTGGGAATGTACTTGTGTGCGGGCGTGAACGCTGCCATGGATGGAAGCAGAATGCCGTCATATCGCTCTAATATGGTCCATTTCATGGAAAAATTACAAAGAATGTGCTAGGAGTGACGCACCCTGGAAATGTCAGTGCTAAATTTGTACATATTTTTTTAAATTTACAATTTATATTTGCATTCTAAGTTAGAAAAATGGTTCATTAAACATGTTTGTGTTTTTCCACAGTAAAAAAACCAACCTTTTTTCTACTTGGATTTTGTGTTTTTTTGTGTTATTGTAGGTCCATTGTATTCATACAGTATTTCAAAATAAAAAAATAACTGTAAGGACACACAAGTGAGGTTGTGCTGAAAAAAAATGCCACCAAACAAGGCAATATAAACAGTTTTTAAGGTGAAATATAAAGGTAAAGTCAAAAGTAGTCAAAAACGGCCAATTATAACCTTGACTTTAACCTTGAGGGTTAAGCGGAAATGCAAAGATTAACAAGCGAGATTAACGGATATTAACAACACTATACTGTATCCGTGTTATGTTGTTGTTACAACACGATCCATGAGTGTTCCTGGACTGGAAAACTGCCCTTATGCTAAAACAGTTGATTTTGGGAATAGTGTTAAACATTCCTCTGGGTTTTTTTCCTCTCTCTAAGTCTTAATTGTTTCTTTCTTTTGCACATTGTTTGTGACCTTGTAGCTTTGTTTATTTTATGTTTCATTAAAAAAAATGCAAATATTATTTTAAAGAATGCCATAGTGAATGGTAACCATAACCAAAATCATGACATTCCTTACAGTTCATATGATGCTGGACCTTTGTCATGCGGTCTTGTGTTTTTAAATAGCATGTATATAGATTATTGTTTTTATTTTGGGGGGAATTGTTGTTGTTGTTTTTTTTTTGCCTGCTAAAACTGACAGTCTTACAAATCATTTAGGATTATGATCTGAAGTGCAGTTTACATCGACATAGCACCAGTAAAACGTGACTGATTTCCAAGGCTCTTTGTTCTCTATTGGAAAGTATGCATTATGCTCTGCAGCATGTTTTGACATATACACTATTATCCTTGTGTTTTCTGTTAAGAAAAGTGTGTTAATGCAGATTAATGACGTGTTAATAATGTGACCATTCATTAAGAACTGGAATGTTGTGAATTATAGTGCCTTTTTCACATTTCATGTACTAACTCATTCTGTGTGATCTGTCCTCTTTTGTTTTGTATATGAAACTCGTGCTATCTGATTTCTTTTTTACATATATAAAATATATATGAAAAGTCAGATGAATGTGATTCAGATTTATTATTATTTTTTAAATATGTGTGTTTATTTCTTTGATATTAACTGGTGGATTTTTAGTGGCATACAAGTAAAAGGCCATTCACCTTCTAGTCCCCTTCCTGAGGGAGGCACTCAGGCCATCCTTAAATAGGGCTGTGCGGTTGTATGGTTAGCTGCCAGAGTAATCCTAGACATCAGGTCTGAACTTTAAAGCAACCATCTCAACCATACCTTCGTCCGTAAGCCTGAGTAAAGAGTAAATGAGAGCACGTCTGCCCTAGCTTGAGCACTATTCTGTAGTCCAGCACAACCAGACTTGGAGGCAAGGGGTGAGCAAGACGTCCAGGTCAAGTCCTGCAGAATGTAGATTTTTCTATTGAGGATTTCTCCCTTAGCCTTTGCTTCTCCTGGAGCGAAGCACAAGATGGTGTGGGTGGGTTGGTGAGTGCCCCACCAGTGGGCCTGCACACTGCACATTACTGGGCCCAAACCTGCTCCAGTCAAGACACTGTAGTTATAGGCATCAGTTCAATTCAGTTTTATTTCTGTAGCGGCGTTTACAATTGACATTTTCACAAAGCAGCTGTCCATAGTTAAAAACAAATTTGATAAAGAATTTAAAATCTTTTTTCTACAAACGATACACATCCCCAATGAGCAAGCCTGCGGCGACGCTGAAAGGAAAAACTCCCTCAGTTGACATGAGGAAGAAACCTTGAGAGGAACCGTACTCAAAGGGGAAACCCATCCTCATTTGGGTGAAACCATCTATAAATACCAACCATGTAGCAGAAACTTTACTGTAGCTTCACATGAAGTTTAGCTGGATATCTTGTATCTGTTACGGTAATTGTAGTCCTAAATCGTTTTAGTTAGAGTTCAGCAGAGAAAAGTCATCTTCACAGTTTCTGAGTGTATATTTAGGTCCCTATGGATCATCATCAGTTGAAGTAAGAGGCTTTTAAGATCAGAACGGATCAGGATGGATCACAGGATTCAGAAAGCATAAGGGTCAGGATCACTGGTATCTCAGAACTAGCATGTGTACCTCAACAAAAATTTGTTGAGGTACACATGTTACTTCCAACATATTATTAGTGCTGAGTGCAAGCAGGGATGCTGGCGTGACTTACTACGACAGCATAACTAAAAAGAGAGAACCAGAAGGAAGACAGACATGAAGGCACCCTGTAACAGTTAGCATTTTGCTGCCAAAGTCAAGTTATATCACGCGGCAGTCAGTCATGCATTCTGTTAGCCAGCAAGCCAATTTAGTAACTGTACCCTGTTAACAGTGGTTACCCGGCTGTACCACAAGTGTACAGCTCAGAGGTAGGACTACAGAGTAAGGGTCAGGGTCAGCCCTGATGCATGCCACTGCTTCAACCACTAATCTTTAGTAGTTAGAAAAAGGACAGAAAAGCACCACCCACCCAATTACTTTGTTTATAATTTAAACTTTGAGCAAATTTCATTAGAAAAACATGAGTTGTGCCGTGTTATCAGATGGTGCACTGTGGTGGGGTTTTTTTGCCCTTCTTTTGCTTTCCTGACTGTTGATTTTACAAAGCACAACAGGAAGTGTATCTAAATTGGGACCGAGATTTGCAACCATGCCCAACTCATTAGATGAAAGAAAATCGTGACAGTGCTTCTGCAGTCATTATGAAGAAACACTGGCACTTGGTTTAACGCTCACAGTTCTGATATTGTTGTTGTTTTAAAGTGTTTGTGCTTTTTTATTATGAGCTTTTTAATAATTATCAAGGACGCCGTTATATATGAATGATATAAAAGGTATTTTTCATTATTACAGAATTATTATTATATAATAACCATAATTTGGTTATGTAGCGGAAATCAAAGGGAGATGAATTTAAAATATCAACTTTAATAAGATCTTTATGATGAATCCATGGACAGGTGAGCTCCGAATAACAAAAGCAATGATACAGTTACTTCAGGTATGTAAGTTTGCAAGACGATCTTATCCACTAAAAGACCAAGCCAGACTGGAGAAACAGGTTTTTGTTTCCTTCATCCTTTTCTCTGGAACTTCTTCTGAAGAACATAAACTATTGGTGATGGTAAATAACCCGAATCGGGCTGCACGTTTAGAAGACACTGTAGATAAGGATTGAGTATGCTGGCAGGAATTTCTCTGGAACAACAAGGATATTTTCTGTTTCTTTCAGTGATGAGATGTTTGTGCTGCGTATGTCATTTACTGATAACATCCATAGCATGAGTCCTGCCTCATAAAACTTTGAAGTTAGATTTTTTTTAAGGTTTTTCATATTGTTATCTAATTTTGTTTAGGCACGTAGATCAGTAGAAGTAAAATGGTCAGATCTGTCCCGTGAAAGCAGTATGTCATAAAGTATGATAGTAATGATGACCTATCGTAGACCTAGACTTGATGACTTGTCATATTCTTGCTTAAAAACAACCATGCTGGTCAAAAGACTTGATCAGATACAGGTTTTATCTCGACATCAATTTTACATTATATCAATAGTTCAATACGGTGGCGTCCCGGCCGTGGGAGTCTCTGTGTCGAGTTTGCAGTATTATAATATAATTCTCTCTCACTTAATCCTGCTGTCAGACTCGCAGGGAGACTGGCGCCTATCTCAGCTGACACTGGGCGAAAGTGGGTACACGCTCGCCAAATCATCCCAGGGCCAACACACAACCATTCACACCCATATCCACACCATTAGTTTAACTTGCATGCCTTTGGACAGTGGGAGTAGAGTATCCAGAGGAAACCCACCCATGCACAAGCCGAGCAAGGGACACAAACCCCGGACCTCTTCCTGTAAGGAGGACCACTATGCTAACCAGTACACCACCATGCTGCGCTATACAAATACAATTGAATTGAATTATTGATGTAATGGGGAATGTCAAGATAAACTTGTATCTAAATGGTTTTTTGAACTGTAAAAAAACAGTTCTTGGAAAAGTTCTTTTTAAGAAAGAATATGACAAGTTATCAAGTCTACAAAAACATCAGAATATAATTCTCTAAACCAATAACTGGTTAAAATAATCTTGTTTACTAGATTATTTAATGGAGCTGCTTTATTGTTCCACCAAAGATAAATAATGGTTCAGGAAAGCTTCGCTCCAGCCACTCCATGACCTCAGTAGGATTATGAAGTGAGGTGAATGAATGACGGTGTAAGCTGAAGAAACCCTCAGGAGTTTGTCTGTAACCACTATGGATAATAATAATAATAATAATAATAATAATAATAATAATAATAATAATAATGGTTATTCATATAAAGAAACAATTAAAAAAACTTTGAATGAAGTTGAATTCTTTAATGAAAATCAGTAGCACTCAGTGAATCTGTGAAGTAATTTTTTAAAAACTTTTTTGTTGTAGCATATCTTTAAAAACACTCTTAGAAAAAAATTGGACTACCATTTGGGCATGACATCAGCACACGCATGACATAAGGTTTAAAATTTTGGCACTCTTTGTCTAAAATTCCTTCCCCCATTTCTGCTGTTGCCTTTTTTTACAACATTGACATATTTTTGCAGATATAAATACTGGTATCCCTGTATTTTAAAAACACAGCTGCAGTTTTGCACACTTTTAACTGTTTTAATGGCAAATAAATATTTAATAAAAAATATATTATTATTATTATTAATATTATTATTATTATTGTGAATGTCAATTTTCTCATGCATTTGTTGACCAACTGGAAATCCTTTGCTAATTGAAGTCTAGGGCTGTGGTAAAATACTCAGTATTTACGAACATCAGTAACTATTGGCCGTCTCCTTCATTACATTTTAATTATTACGTGAGTGACTAGTTAGCACAGCACTCAAACATACTATGCTATGACCTTGCCTCTCCTTTGAGCACGAAGTTTGTAGATTTAGTATTAGCATACCTAACAAATACAAATTCACAGTCAGCTCCATAAGTCTTGGGACACTCAAAATTTTTGTAAAATTGTTTCTTTTTTTTCTTTTTTTTTCATAAAATCATAGCAAGCAGAATGGCAGTCTGGTTGCAGCGTTGTGCCGTACAAATTTGCTTTTCCAAGAGGAGGTTTATGGGTATAAGGCTCCTCTTGATATTCTGATTCATTTATT